>PVLD010003699.1:0-137637 GCA_004027595.1 Dinomys branickii
GGATCAACTGTCTGACTAAATTTGCATGTCTGTATATGGGTCCATACATCTACAATTCGAAGATATCAATGGATAAAGCAACAACTACTGTTGAGACCATATCACCTTGTCTATAGATTAGTTGTGATTGTACTATTTTCTATGATAATTGGTGTCTGTTTGTCAATATGTTTTTGTACTTTTATGTTTCTAAAAAAAACAAAAACAAAAACAAAAACAAAGTGCTGGCTTTGTGCTAGATTATTTTTTCCAGGTTGGCCCACTGAGGCAATGCCCGTCTATTCCCTTCTTCCCCTTCCTCCTAAATGACTTATAAAAGTTATCACTTTTCCTGGTTCATTGAAACTAAAGTGAGATTTTTGACCCTCTTCACCCATTGAGTCCTTGCATGATGTCCTTCCTTTGTTTTTTTTTTTTTGAGACAGGGTCTTGCTATGTAGTTCAGGCTGTGCCACAGCATTTTCCATGACCTTTAGTCAATCTTAGTTTTGAAATACCAGGAAGAACAGCTGTTTAGAACAATGATGTCACTTTTGGCTAAAGTGGTACCATCAGCAATAAAAACAGCATCAAACACAGCCTAGAAAATGACAAACTGAGGTGACCATTAATTTCCCACCTTAAACCATATAAACTAGATTTGTGCTTATATAGGAAAATATAAAAATACCCAGAAAGTTATGTGCAGTATATAAGTCCCTAACATGTGAATTTTTCCCTCAGGGGTTAGAATTGCAAAGGGGTTAGGGAGAAAAATAGAGAAGTAGAAGAAGAGGAAGAAATTAGAGGTAAGCCTGGAGGACAAAGGGGGATCATGCCAACTTCAGGAAACTGGTGCAGAAAACTAGAGGAAAAGAGAGAGGGAAGAGAAAAAAAAGGACAGAACCATACCATAACAAGGATAGAAACCACGTTCATACTCATATAAAAGCAGGATCAAATCATGAAGGAGAACCCCACTAAAAACCAAAAAACAAAACCACCATCACAACAAAAATCAAATGAGAAGGGAGGGAGGGAGGGAGGGAGGGAGGGAGAGAGAGAGAGAGAGAGAGAGAGAGCGGGAGAGAGAGAGAGAGAGAGAGAGAGAGAGCGGGAGAGAGAGAGAGCGGGAGAGAGAGAAAGAGCGGGAGAGAGAGAGAGAGGGAGAGAAGGCAAAAAGTCAGTAGGCAACGTGTGGAGACAGAGTCCAGATCCATGTTGATTTATCCCAGCAAGCGGTAGCTTTTTGGTAGGGTAGTGGATAATCTCAACAAGCCTGCACCTTCTGACTGAGACCAGAATCTTTTAGCCTGCAGCTGTCAGTACACCGTCTGTGGGCCTGACCCGAGCTGGGAGCCGCTAGATGGAGCCCGCAGCAGCTCTGAATTCTGAGCTTAGCCAGCCCCTCTCCGAGACAGCTCCCGGCCAATAGCTGTCTTGTGCAGGATGACTGAGCCCTCAGCACTCACACCAGCCAGTGCAGTCCTTCACATTCACCGCCCCCCTCCACTGCTGCATCTCTCCATGGAGGCCTCTGCAGTCTCCAGCACCCCTGTGCGTCTGCAGGTTTGAATCACTCCTCTCTTGAAGTGAGTCTCATCTCAGGGAGAAGACACCACCAGTTATCTCCTTCTTCATTTAATTTTCTCCTTTCACTCTCTCGGGGGGCTTCAGTTTGTGCTTCAGATCCTTCCTGGGTCCAGGGACCCACTTCCTTCCTTGTCTTCCTCGGCTTGCTGTATTCCAGCATCTGGCTGGCAACTCTGAGAGAGGCTCTTTCTCTTGCTATTTACCTTTGGGCCACCTTGGTGCTCGTCCTTGGTTTGTGGTCGAGCAGCTTTAGTGCCCAGGTGTGGAGAACAATACTGAGCGATGGTAGGGTGCGGTCAGTGGTTTTAGAGACTCAAACACAGTGTTTCATTCATCTATCCGCTTGGGTAAACGGAGTCCACCTTGCTTCTCAGTGACTTCCTGTGTAATGTCCTCATAGCCTTTATAAAATGATAACTTCTATTAATGTTGTTCATTTGTATTGGTGCCTCTTGAGTTCTTTCTACCTTACAATGATTCTTGGACATACCACTCTACAGATAAAGAAAGCATGGCTTCAAAAATCTATACATTATTGAAGGACATTTTTTTGTTAATGCAGGTTAGTTCTAACAAATGATGAGTTTCACCTGGGTGGATATGGGCAGGCATATGACATACTGGGACATCTCCCACTCCTCACACTCCCTTCCTGGCCCTGCCCTCTCCCTCCCTGATTCCCTTCTTCTCTTAGAAGGTGTTTTATTAGTTAGGTTTTTTTTTTTTTTTTTGAGACAGGGTCTCGCTATGCAGTTCAGGCTGGCCTTGAGCTCACTGTGTAGCCCAGGCTGGCTTCGACTTCACAGCGATCCATCTGCCTCAGCCTCCCAAGGGCTGAGATTACAGGCGTGCGCCACCACGCCCGGGTTAGAAGATGATTTAAATGGAAACTTTGCCTTTGGGCTTGCACTCTTCCATTCTCTTCTACCTTTCATTTCTTGGGGCATCGTGCCTGGGTGCTCCTTTGGGTCCCTCTCCCTCCGAGTTGCCCTTCAGTGCCCTTCCTCCCTAAGATGCTACAATTGTTTACCCGCTCTCTTTACATTCTTTCCTTGGACAATCTCATCCACTCAACACCTCCAATTATCGACTTTACACTAATCCCACCCACATCTCACTGGGGTCTCTAGCTCTTTCCTGAAATCTGAAGCGAAACTCAGAATGAAATTTCTACCAAAAAAGTTCCATAGGTACCCCAAGCCCATCATGAACCCCAAGTGAGTATGTGCCTTTCTCCTCAGAATACTTTGCTTGCTTTCATTCCACACTGAGGGGAATAGCATCCACGTCTACCCAGCAAGTGTGTCTGAAATCCACGCGCCTACTCTGTCTCCTTGTGTAAGTGGTCCAGATCCAGTGGGTTGGGACACTTGGTCATTCTTGCTTTCTGCACACACTTAAACCTGGCCTCCTGTCCCGGGGCAGTTCATGCTCCACTGCTTCCTCAGTTCAGCCTTCATCTTGCTTTTCCTGATCAGACTCCTTCCCCCACCCTGCAGCCCAAGGGCGTCCTTCTCCTTCTCCGTATTCTGTTTTCTTTTGTACTGTTCCTGTTTGCACGACACCATGACTGCGTCCCCGTGGGGAGCTGGTCAGGTACCGAGAACATCTTAATTCCTTTCTTCACCCCTCGCCCTCCCTCTTGCCCCTCCGTCTCCTGTTCCCCTTCCGTTTTGTGAGAGACCTCCCTCCCTGATTCTGCCCTCCATCTTTTATTTTTCTCTTGAATTTATACTTTTTGGTTCTCACATAAGCGAAACCGCTTGATCTTTAAGCTGTGTGTCTGGTTTACTTCACTAAACATTATCGTCTCGGAGGTGCACCGTCTTCCTGCTAGGCATTCGGCACTTGCCTTAGAACTCCTGCGAATCCTCTGAACCTTGAGGAAACTCCACTCTTGCGCTTTCCCCGCCCTCCCAGTGTCGCCCTCTGCTACTCTCTCCTGTGTGCCATGCTCGGACACGCTCCTCTTCACCCTCACACACAGTTTCTTTAGCTTGAAATGCTCTCCCTGATCCGCTTTCCACCCACAAAACTCTTATTTCAACCCAGTTTAACCCCTAGCATTTCTCTTCAGAAGTCCTTTGCTCTCGCCAGCTGGACGGCTCCTCTCCGTGTGCACTCCGCGGAGGGGTCGTTAGTTCTCTCCCCACTGCTGTAGTTATTTTTAAAAAATGATCCCATAGTCTTTAGATTTTTTAAACCCTTAGAATGCAGCGTCGCATTTCATATTTTTTTTATTTTAAAGAGAAAAAAACAAAATAACAACAAAGAAAAACAAAACAATAAAAGCGATACAGAATTTCAAAATAAGGTGATAGGGAATTAACAATGATTGTTATATTACATACTGTTATCTTTCATGAAGTTGCTCAGAGTACCAGATGTAAGAATGCAAGATTGATCAAACAACTAAAGAGAGAAAAAAAATACCTATTGGAAATGATACAGAGCTTCACTAAACAAGACGGTAGGGATTCAACAATGGTTGTTATATTGCAAATATAAATATAAATATTCAAATTAGTTGTTCAGATTGCCAGATAGAAGCATGCAATATTGGCCCAAAATTTAAGCATTAACTGACTATTCCTTTCAAGAAACCAATAGACATCCGCAGTTCAGTTATCCCAGCTATCCTTGTATATACATATACATTTTTTTCCTTCCTTCTCTTTCTTTTCTCCTTTATCTCATCTCAATTGTCCTTTCCCTTTGAGCAATTTATTTCTGTTTTTTTTTTTTCCACTATGTAGTTCATGCTGGCCCTGAGCTCACTTTGTAGCCCAGGGTAGTCTTCAACTTGCAACCATCCTATTGCCTTAGCCTCCCGAGTGCTGGGATTACAGGTGTGCGCCACCACGCCCGGCTCTCTTTCCTTTCATAATATTTGCCTAGTAGCACACTGACACAGAATTCTTTCAAATGACTAATAATAAAAGACTGCATTCCTCACGTGCTTTTTTATGTGAGGCACTGTATTTGAAGAGTCTCATTAGATGTGGGATGAATGAATAAGGAAGGCAGTTCATGTGATCATTTTCCTAGACCTAAGGTAGCTTGTATTCAATTTTTTCCCTTTTTACTTTTTTTTTTTTTTTTTTTTTTTTTTTTTTTTTTTTTTTTTTTTTGCGGTACTGGGGATCGAACTCAGGACCCTGCGCTTGCTAGGCAAGCGCTTATTCCACTGAGCTATATCCCCAGCCCTCCCTTTTTACTTACACATCTCCGAAAAGATTTTTTATAAAGCTTTGTTGTGATTTAATTTACATGCCATAAAATTCATCTTTTCACAGTGTGCACTTTAGTAGCTTCTAGTGTATTTGTACAATTTTGTAACGATCACCTTGAGCTATTTTTAGGCCGTTTTCATTATCCAAATGTGACACAATCTTGTACCTATTAGTAGTCACGGTCTCTCCATCCCACCTCCTTCCGCACACCTCATGGACATGCGGTAATACAGTCTGTGGCCTTCTACATCTGACTTCTTTCATTGCGCATATTATAGTTTCTCAGCAGCCACTCATGTTGTAGCATGTATCGATTCCTGACTCACTTTTATGGCTGAGTAACGTTCCATAGTGTGGGAATATCCCACAATTCGTCCGCTCATCTGCTGATGGACATTTGCCTTGTTTTCCTTGTTTTATTTTGACTAGTGTTGTTATGCACAATCAGGTACATATTTTAATATCAGCACTTAAAAGCTTTAAAGAAGAAAATATTCAATATAAAGTAGCAAGAAAATTTAATAGGGGTGGGACTTTTGGAAAGGCAGGGTACAATTTAGTGAATATTTTGTCAACATTATCCAGATCAACCAACCATTCCTGAACTTAGGAAACCAGAGGCAGAGAACAGACAGAATCATCTTAGAAAAAAATGCTGAGTACAGGTGAGCACAGTGGGGTCCGTGGCAGGTTAACCTCGGGATACTCCCATTGTCCAGCTCTGCAAGCTCTACAGATGGGGATAGCAACAGCCCTCTGCGGGTGGCAGCCCCACAAGCACGGAGACCGCACACCTTTCTGGAGGTCTGTGGACACCATCATCTTCAGGGAACAGTTGGTATTCCACTAATGGCAGTTCTACTTCCGGCACTGGCGTCAGTTGATCCGTCTGGGAGCTCTGGTCTGTGGGAACCCTATGCTCAGGGCTATGTTCACATTTGTATCAGTCCATGTTTGCAGCACAAAGTGATTGTACTCAGGGCAGGCAGCAGGTCCCTGTATGTAGCACATCTTCATTGTTTTTCATCCCCTCTCCCTCCACCTCTGAGTTTCTTTGCTTTGGCAAAAGATCTGTCTCTCTGGTTCTTATTATTTGTTGTTACCAAAAATAGTAGCTCTTAGTTAAAGTTATTAACATCACAGCTACCTGAGCCTGTAATTAGGGGCAAACAAGACCCTAGCCTAAAATGTAAAAAAAGACCTGGGGGACTCTGGCAGTGGAAGATGTTGAAGGTTCTGCATCTTGCTGTGGATCTAAGGGTGATGTGCATGCCTGGGAGAGTCCAGACAGGGGGATCTGACAGCTTGTCTAAGCAAGAAGTAAAAGCTGGGGAGGATCTGCACACTGTTTGAAATTTGAATGCGTGTTTTCAGATATAGATGTCCTTGGCAAAAGGTGGAAGATTTATTGGCTTAAAGTACACGTTGACCAATCATTGGTTAACCTCTGAACTATGGTGACCCCAGGGCAATCCAGACTTAAAAGTGAAAGCAAGCTTAAAAAAAAAAAAGGAAGCAGCGAGGCTCGTGGCTGCACATTGCAGGAGGTACTGAATCCCAAGAATCAGTTCAGGAAAGTCTTGAAAACAGAAGTCGCAGGGTGAAAAGTCAACCAAACAAAACAGTCCCAATGACAAAAAGAAACATGGACAATGAAATGTGCAGATTGAGAAACTCAAAATATATGTCAAAATAAATAGGCAGGATGAAGAATGAGGTCCAGAAAAGTTCACTTGGGTGATATAAATAAATAAGTGCAAGGGAGCAATTGCCTTAAATGTCAGGACAGCAGTTACTTTTAAGGAGAAGACAATTTTCAACAAAAGCATGAAATTATGCACAATTTTCAACAAAAGCATGGAATAAGAGCATAGGTCACACCCAGGGAAAAAAACAACTCAGGAAAATGTTGAGGGAGTCCAGGGTGTTGAACTTAATAAAATTTAAATTTAAATGTTATGAACATTCTTAACGAACTAAAGGAAACTATGTATCAAGATTTAGAAGTAATAAAAACCTCGTATCACCCAACAGAGAATACCATCACATAGGTAGCTATAAAAATTCCTACATAAATTTTTGAATTAAAAATAATAATTTTATAAAATGAAATAAATAACTATAATAAATAATTAATCCTGTAACTGATAAATTCTCCTTACTTAGTAATAACTAGATCACTAAAATGAAAAACTCACTGAAGGACTCACAAACAGATTTGAACTGGCAGAAGAATCAGTAAACTTTAAGATAAGCAAAGAAGGATTATACAGTCAGAAGAGCAGAAAGAATCAGAACAAAAAGAATAAAGAACCCAAGGACGTGTGGGATGCCGTCAAACACTCCAACATGCACACAATGGGAGTTCCAGACAGAGACAGCAAAGACAAAAGGACAAAAATATATTGAAGAAATAATGGTAGAAAAACTTCCCAAATGTGATGAAAACCTTCATCTGCACATCCTTCAAGTTAAACAACTCTAACCACAATAAATTCAGTGAGATCCACACTTAGCCATATTCCAGTCAAAGATTCAAACGTCAAAAACAAAATTTTGAAATAAAAAAAGAGAAAAATGATTCATTATATATGAGTGATTTGGGGCAAAGCTTGATAAGATTAACAGCTGCCTTATCATAAACCATGGAAACCAGAAGACTCTGAGGTGAAATACTGAAGATGCTGAAAAAGAAAGACTGGCAGCCAAGAGGTCTATATCTAGCAAAAGTAGTTTTGAAAACCAAGAAATCAAGACATTGACCAGACACGTAAAGACTGAAAGAATTCATCACCAGAAGAACTGCCCTGCACCAAATACTAAAGCGAGTCCTTCAGGGTCAACAGAAAGGACACAAGATGGTAACTTGGATACCCACAAGGAAATAGAAAGCACCGGCTTTTTCACCTCCTACCATAGCAATTTGTATACACCCATATATGTTATAGCATA
The DNA here is from genome assembly GCA_004027595.1 of Dinomys branickii. Classification (NCBI taxonomy): domain Eukaryota; kingdom Metazoa; phylum Chordata; class Mammalia; order Rodentia; family Dinomyidae; genus Dinomys; species Dinomys branickii. The sequence continues at coordinate 7,758 of PVLD010003699.1, forward strand.
ATCTAAGCAGCTATGTCTCTTCCCAAGGTGAGAGTCCGAAGGTATAAATAAACCCCAAAGTACAGTTAATATCACAGGGAAGATGACTGATTGAGTGGTAGAACAACAGAGATGAGGGAAGAGAAGGTTGATTGGTCAAACGAGCCATCATCTGTATAATGGAGTAACAAATGTGAAGGTAACGTTATGTAAGACAGCATCCAGAGCTAATTCCCTACTATGTTCTCTATAAGTTTGCATTTCCTCTATTGTTTTCGTATTAACAGAAGTGAAGATAACTTTATGTAATACAGCATTCAGTGCTAACTCCCTACTATCTTCTCTATAATTTGTTATTTCCTTTAATGTTTATCTGTTAACTAATGTGAAGATAACATTATGTAATACAACATTCAGTGCTAATTCTCTACTATATTCTATATAATTTTGTATTTACTGTATTGTTTATGTGTTACTCTGATTTATATGTCTCCATTCTTTTGTCTGTAAAATAAAATTAAAAAAAGTAAAAAAAATAATTATCTAGATAAGCATAAAAATCTGTACAAATGTAGTATTGAAACTTTTCCTCCTAACTTACTGAAATAAATGCACCAACGCTAAGTTAATACTGATGATCTGTATAAAGAGGCAATTCTAGTATATGTGCTGCCGAAGCGAGCACTAAAGAGGCAATTCATGCAACCACATATGCACAAAGGGGAGAGGAAGGGGAGCTATGGAGATGCAAAGTTTCTATACATCATTGAAAAGAAATAATATCAGCCTGAACTGGATTCACATTGTATATTGGTCAGCTTCCCCATCTCTGGGACAAAATACCTGACACCCACAACTTAAAAAAGTTCACTTGGGCTCGCGATTTCAGAAGTTTCAGTCTATGGTTGGTGGATTCAAGGTAGGAATATCGTGGCAGAAGGGCAAGGTGGAGCAAACGTGCTTGCTTTATGGCGGCCCGGAGGCAGAACACTGGGGAGGAGCACAGCCGTTAAGTTTAACAACTCTAAGGATAATACGAGACGCCCCCTCCAAAGGCAGAGCCCCAGGGACCACCTTCTCCAAGTGGGCTCCACACCCTAGTGGCACCTTCAACTGTCAACAGCAGCAGATTAATCTACTGATGGGTACAGCACCCCACAATCCGATTACCTCTGCAGGCACCTCTTAATCCAGTCAAGTTAAGAATTAGGATTAATTGACTCACATTGTAATCTCCAGAGTAACTACTATAAAGTAATTTAAACATTACAGTAGCCAGGTATGGTGGTCCACGCCTACAGTTTCAGTTGCTTGCAGGTCTGACACAGAAGAATTTTGTGGGCCTACAAGTTCAAAACCAGCCTGAGTAACAGATTCCATCTCAAGAAAAAAGTTACACTAGGAAACGTTATGCTGTATGTTTAATACAGAAGAAAATGATAATAGAGCAATAGAGAAGATATGGAAACAAGAGACACATAGGAAACAATAAACAAAATGGAAAATCTAAATTCCATCACATAAGTCATTATACTAAATGTGACTGGATTAAATAACCCAACCAAAAGACAGAGATTGCTAGACTGGATAGAAAAGCACACCAAGATTTGATTATAAGTTGTCTGTAGGAGACGTACTTTAGGTTAAAAAACACAAACACCAAGTAAAACGACCATAAAAGACATAGAATACAAACAAAAAATCAAAAGAGAATTGCAGTGGCTATACTAATATCAGACTATATGTCAGGACAAAAGCATCCTTAGAGAGCCAAGGAAGGTGCTTTCTGTGCTACGATTTGAACCCAGAACCTCATGTATGCTAAACTTGTGCGCTGTCACTGAGCTACAGCCCTGTCCCTAGGGACATTTTATAGTGACACAAGCATCAACCCGTTAGGGAAAATGTGACAATTATAAACATATATGTACCTAGTAACATACTTCCAAAATAAATGAAACAAAAATTGACAGAATTTCAAGTGAAAATGGACACCTCAACAATAATAATTGGGGATCTCAATACATGATCATGATTGTCAGTAATGGATAACACAATTTGACAGAAGATCAGTCAGGATATAGAAGACTTGCACGACGTTATTAATCAGTCAGATTGACAGGAATCTAGAGAGCACACCACTAGATGAAATCAGAACACACATCCCCTGTGAGGGTATGTTGAGCATCATTACAATAGACCATGTCCTAGCCATAGGTGTCTGAATAAATTTAAAAAGATTCAGATTATACAGATTATGTGCTCTGATCACAATAGCACTACTCTGTAAGTCAAGATTGGTTTAACAGTAGGAAATTTGGGAATCTTGCAACGATTTGGAAATTAAACAACACATTTAAAAAAATCCATGATTTTAAAAAAGAAGGGGAGGGTCAGGTGGGGTGGCATACATCTGTAATCCCAAAACTTGGGAGGCTGAGGCAAGAGGATTGCCACAAACTCAAGACCAGCCTGGAGTACATAGTGAGACCCTGTTAAAAGAAATAAAAAAGGGAGGAAATAGAAATACGGCCTGAGAAAGGAAGACTGACATGATTCATTTTAAAGAAAATGTTACAAGGAAATTATAAAGTACTTTGAACTGGGTAAAGATGAAAGGGCAACGCATCAACATGTATGAGGTGTGCTTACAGCAGTAGTAGCAGGACGATCCATAGCTTTAATGCCAGCATTAGAAAAAAAAAATCTCAAAAATATAACCTTCCACCTTAGGAAGCCTGAGAAAGAAGAGCAATTTAAATTCAATGCAGGCAGAAGGAAGCATACAACAGCTATTGGGAATGGACATGAATGAAACAGAAAACAAAAAGGAATTTGTTTTTGAAGAAAAGATTCTTCAAAAAACCACAACACTTTAGCCAGATTAAAGGAAAAAATTGAAAGAGGCAGATGAGCAAATTGAGAAATGCATGCGGAAACAAGATGATTGACTTGTTAGAAATTAAAAGACAAATCTAAATTCAGTAACTTAAATGAAATGGAGACATTTCTGGAAAACCAAAAAGACCAAAACTCAAGAGGAAACAGAAAATCTGAATAGATCAATAACAGGGAAATAAATTAACTTTGTACAAAAATCTTCACAAAATGAAAAGCTCAGCTCCAGGTGATTCCACTGGTGGATCAGATCAAATCAAAGCACTATGGACTTCTCCCAGAAAAGAGAAGGAAGAGAGCCATTTCCACACACAATCCATGAGCTGGTGTCACCTCACCATCAACACAGACATAAGCACTTTGAGGAAAGAAAACCAAGGATCAGGTAATAACCATTACCATCAGAGACACAGAATTCCTCAACCAAAAACAGCAAACTGAATTCAACAGCACAGATAAAGGATTACACATAAACCACGTCAGGGTTATTTCAGGAATACATGATCGGTTTAAAATTTGGCTATTATAAATCAGTGTAACTGGGGCTGGGGATATAGCTCAGTGGAATAAGTGCTTGCCTAGCAAGCGCAGGGTCCTGAGTTCGATCCCCAGTACCGCAAAAAGAAAAAAATAAATAAATAAATCAGTGTAACTGATCATGTGAATTGAATGAAGGATGAACATGATAGTCCCAACAGAGGTACACGAAACATCTGTCCAGATCCCACAGTTACTCATGATGAACATTGTGAATGAACTTGGAATGGAAGAGAACTTCTTCAGTTTGTTTAAAGATATCTATGAACTACCTAAGAAATAGTTCACTTAATGCTGGGTGCCTTGGTTACTTTTCTTTTGTTACTGAGACAAAATACCCGACACCCAGAATTAAAGAAAGAAAGGTTTATTTAGCACATGGTTTGTGGCAGTTTCAGTTCACAATCAGCTGGCTCCAAGGCAGAGTGGCACATGGCAGAGGGCCACAGTTCATGGCAGCAGAAACAGCGAAAGCAGCAAGAGCAAAAAGTGGGTAACCAGCCTCTTTTCCTTCCTTATATGGAAGCAGGCTATTCCCACCAGAGGGCATGTAGCACTCACATAATCGCCATGCCCTCCTCTTACACAGGCTCATGATGAACACAAAGCAAGGACCCTGGCCCCTGCTCAGTCACTTAATTAACCTTCTAAGTTCCTCAGATTGACACAATGAACATCCTAGAGCAGGAAAGGGCATGTCCTGTTCACCCCAGGATATAGAACTGCTGAGTCACTTAGCCGAGCTTCAAGACCCAAGTTGACATACTGTATCAGCCATAACAATGGGTGGCAAAAGACTTTCCCACAAGACTGGGAGCAGAGTAAGGTGACTGTGCTCATGATTTCATTCTTTTTTTTTTTTTTTTTTTCCGGTACTGGGGATCAAACTCAGGACCTTGTGCTTGCCAGGCAAGCGCTTATGCCACTGAGCTATACCCCCAGCCCCTCATGATTTCATTCTAACATCATTCCTGGAGTTTCTAGCCAGAGTAATCAGGCAAAAAAAAAGAAACAAAAGAAACTTCACACAGGGTTAAGCTCGATGCATTCAAAACTGACCATGAAACTCAGTGCTAACGCCTCAGCACTGCATGTTAAGTCTTGAGTTAGTTGTTAACTCTCTGAGCAACTGAAAAAAAAAGACTTGAAACTTCTAGGATTCAGTTTTCTAATTTGTTGAGAGGAGCGCTATGTTTTTACGACGCTATAACAATGATGGCTTCACCATACAGTAATTTTCTTAATACTTTGTTTCATTTTGAGAACCTATGTAGTGCAGGCTGGGCTTGAACTCACTATGTAGCCCAGGCTGGCTTGGAACTCATGGTGATCCTCTTGCCTCAGCCTCCTGAGTGCTGAAATTACAGGTGTGCACCATCACACCGGCTAATTTTCTTAATGACACTGAGCATTATTGGCCAACAGACACTTAGAGAACACAGCAGGATTGAAGATCTATGACTTTATTTCCTTTGTTTCAGATACTTGAATTGCCAGCAACATAGAGCCTTTTCAAGCTTTACCTTTTTTTCTTTACAAGACATTGTTCCCTTAACAATGACTTTTCCTTCTGTTTTAGAGATATATAACTTTATAAAGGGGCCATTTGATTGATGGCCTCACGCTGTCAGAAGGACATGGCTTATACACACTGGCCCTTTCTGCAGCTTGAGATACAAATGGAAAATCCCCATAGGTTCCCCACTACCTTCTTGGTTGTTCCTCCTGCACAATTGTTTGCGGTGGAGGATAAACGGCAGCATCTCCTGTGGGAAACACTGCAATTGTCACAGGCTACAGACCTTGCTACCTCCTCAGGGCTCCAGAGTGCCAAGGAAATGGAGCTGAAAAAGTAATCCTGGAGAACCATAGGATACTACAGCTTTTCATCTGCCTCATCAGCTTTGCTCTGCAGAAAGACCCATGCGGTCTGGGATTTCTGGCTGTTCAGCTGGGGTCGCTCTTGGAGAGCCGCAGCTTCACTGTAAGCAAAGCTATGGGCAAGGAGATGGGATCATCCATTTCAGATGTAAAGTGGCCTCAGCCACACTGTAGCTCCAGCCCTTTCCATGGCAATCTGTCATCTATATGGAAACTGCCAATAGGAAACCCAGTCCCTCTAGAGTGAGAGATATGCTGAGCCATGGCATTTAGACCCTTGTGGTGCTCAGAATCAATGTTCCTTTCTCGGATTTTTATGCTAGGCATCATTGCATTTAAAGCAATGTAAATGCCAGCTCTTCCTATTGCTTATGCTAAATGCTGTGGGGAACATGAAATCCCTGCCTCCGAGAACTTCCCCATCTCCACATGGAGAAAGACACGCATCTGTGACGAGCTTATAATGTTCAAGAAAGCTGCAAAGAGAGGGCTGAAAAATAGGAGGCTCATTTGCAATGCAGGCATCAGAGGGCTTTGGAGAGAAGGGGGCTCTGAGTCAGGCCCTGAATGGTAAAATGAGTCAGGTGGCGGGGTGCCAGAGCCAAGGGACTGTGGGGAAGCAAAACCTTGGCAGCAGAGGGCACAGGTCGGTGGGCACCAGAGTGACCCAGGGCACTGGGCTGTACAGGGGTGAGCTCTGTCCCAGTGACACTTTGTACCTGATACACAGAATAAAGTCAGGCCCAAGGGGATTCACTTCTTTCTTTGGGATCAGAAATAATCCTTCTTAATACTTAGATGTATGCCAGGAGTTTCATTGCTGGTGGCTGATGACACCTCAGGGAGCAGGTGAGGGATTAGTTCCCACAAACCCCACTCAGGACTCTGGGGCTGCAGCCAGATTTTATCCCCCAGGGAAGTCTGGTGAGGACCTGGCATGTGCATATTTGGGCAGATTCCTGAAATTGCTGCCCAGATGCAGCTCAGCTTCTGCAGTATGGGGTCCTTCCCTGCCTCTCTTCTGCTCCACAATGACCAGTTTTATAACAGTACTCAGCGATCGCCTGGAAGTCACTGCTTCTTTGGTTTGCTAAGGACCAGACTGAGCCCTAAATCAGTGAAAATGATCCAGAGAGAAGCACGGAGGGCCGTTGGCTTCTACATGAGCAACTCTGCATGTAGAGTTGTTCTGGGGAATCTGGCTCCACAACCTGATAGACCCTGGTCCGGCAATGCAAGGCTCAGTGGAGGTGAGCAGGTGCCAGGTGGCCCCTTACTCTTTTCCTTCTTTAAAATAGAGAGCAGAACTTGACTCCTAGAGTTGTGAGAATTGACTGCATAAGAAGGCCCTACCTCTCTGCTAGTATGGAAAATATACACGACATGTGATAAAAATATGGAGTATATTTCAATTAAAAATTCCATGACAGTGAAAGGCATGTTGCCATTACCCACTTGACTTTGAGCACACTTGTCCCATCTGTATCATGGTTAGACACTAACTGCCCATTGTTGGTGGCACTGACCATTCTACATCCCATCTGCAAATCTGACCACCCGAGGTATCTCATGGTGACGTCAGGCAATATTTGCCCTTTTGTGACGGGCTTATCTACCTTAGAAACTCATCCACAGGGCATCCCATGATAGTACTTTCTTCCTCGGAGGCTGAGTGACATCCCATTGGATATACGTACTGCACTTACTTAGCCATTCAGCCACAGACACTCGCAGTGCTTCTGACCTTTGTGCATTGTCGATGACACTGCGGGAGCAGGAATGGGTGGAAATCTTCTGGCCACGGGGTCTCACTAGGTTGCCCCAGCTGTGCTTGAACTTGTGATTCTCCCGTCTCAGCCTCCCAGAATGCTGGGATGACGGGACTGTCACTAAGTTTGATCATCAATTCTTTTGAGTGTATACCTAGAAGGAGGAATCTGTCTTTATCAGAAGTATTATTTTCTATTTAATTTCTTAGGACTTTTACCACAAACCAATGTGGGGACCAATGTCATAAACACAAACCATCACCTGCCATGAATTTTATTGATTGTTTATTGCAAGTTTTACAGATGCTAAGTAATGCTGGTGTTTCAGAGACTATTACTGTTGCAGTTGAAAATAGAAAAATATGAGTGACTGGGAAGTACAGTCACCTCTTGGTGCCCACAGGGGCTTGGTTCTGGAAGGCTCTTCACTACTGTACACGTAGCACTTGAATATGACCTATGCACATCCCCCTGGGTACTTTAAATTCTGTCTGCACTACTTACAGTCCCTAATACAATGTAAATGCTGGGTACATGGCTGTAATTCTGTACTGCCAAGGGATAATGACAAGGAAAAAAATCTGTACATGTTTAGCACAGACAAAAGCTGCTTTTGAATATTTTTGACCCGCAGTTGGTTGACTTGGTGGATGCAAACCCTATGAGTACAGAGGACCAACAGTATAGTAATAAACATGTGCTACTGGCTGTAAAATATTCATTTTACTACAGAACAGCAATGGGATTAAAACTTGGTACCACGTTGTTGAAAGTGAATTGCATTGCCATGAATAACATATGCAGAAAAATAATTCTCTCCATGGTTAGATATCACCAGGAGATTGTGGACAGTAGTGTCAGTTTATGAAAATAACTGTTACTGAGAAACTGCAGTGATGGTACTAGTGACTAGGTAGTAAAGCCACAGTGACAGCTCCTAGGAGGGGGTAGGAATAGTGACCTAAATGCGTTTGGAGCTGAGTACAGAGTGTTTCTTTTAGTTTTAAAATTGTCAGCTTAGAGCAGATATGTGTACACAGATGGAAGCTGACATCAGTAAATTGGAGCAGTTAAAGCCTATGTATGGCATTTTGATAGATTTTTTTTTTGTAAATTGCTTTATATTCTGACCTCACTTTAGGAAGAAAGAAAGTAACAAAGACAGATCCTTAAATCATGTTTTCAATCATGTTAACTTCCTTCTCATCTCCACTGTCAAGTGCTCCACATCTAAACCCATCCCCTGAGAGACTAAAGGTCTCAAGATTGCCGTCTCCGGCAGGCAGTGGTCTTTGGTATTTTGGACACACTACCGTGTCCTTACCAGGCCACATCCCCCTCTGTTACTCCTGTGGCAACCTTCCCAGCCCCCGGCCAGTGCAGATGACCCTTCTCAAGCCTGGTGCTGTTGAGAATGGATCTTTTACACCCGGCACCCGAACCACACTCAGCCTCTCTAAGGTGGGTGACACTTGCAGAGTATGAAATGGCCTGAGAGCTGTGAGCCCCGTGGCCCGTGTCACCTCATCTGCTCCTGGTAACCACCTGGGGTAACAGCTAGATCTTCTTCAAGTCAAGTCATGTTAATTCGCTGGAGCGTTGGACCCTGTGTTTTGGTTGAATTGAAACCAAAGGCCAGTCCCGTCACGGCACGCGGCCCGTCACATACCTTGTCTGTTGTCATCACCAGTGAGTGTGATCAAGAAGGTAAAAATAACAAAACCCTAATTTAGTGAGTGCTCTGAGATTCTACGAAGTTAAGCACTTTGCCTCCAGAGTCTTGTTATCACACGGAAATTACGGACTGTTCGAATAACTAGGAAGGTTACCATTACTTCCGTGTCACGGATAAAAACAAATGTAGCTGACGAGTCTGTGAACTCAGAATTGAGAGTTGGGTAGTCTATGCTGCCTGTACCTTCTCATAAGCACGTCACTCATGTTCTTACCCAGTCATTGGTAAATTATTCACCAGAACTGATCTTCAGAGTTGGGTCCGCCCATTAATAATACAGCCTATTGCAATATTGCCTAATGACATACACTCCTATCACCCAGCCCTGTTTTGTTTCAAAATTTTCCTGCAAGCTGATTGCGACCCACTGATTCAAGTGCTGTTCTAAATGTTGAAGTCCTCTGACATGTCTACTCCAACCATGCTCAGGGAAAGAGTAATACTTCATATTCCATTAGTGAAACTATGATGCCTCTCTCTTTTCTAAATCATCACCAACCATCTGTTTAAAAATCCATTTCAGCATCTTCCAAGACTCACATGATGCTAGCTATTTGCAGTTTTTATAATCTTCTCTTTGAGAAATTGAGACATTTGCTTTTTTACTAGTACTTTCTTGATCATTCCTAAAATATCTCCAAGAGTGATATCCATACTCATGTCTGATTTCCTGCAGATGGAGAAGAAATGTTCACTGTTTGGGATGATCTCTTCTTATTTTTTACCGTTCTCTGGTTTTGGGTCTAGGTTGGACTCACGCAGATGAAATCAGCAGGGTCAGCCTTGGAGCCAGGTAAGGGGTGAGAATCAGGTTGCTTGCAGCTGACAGTAGATGCAAGAAACCATCTCAGCAGATGCCAGGAGCGTGGCTGGGGGTGCAGCCTCACATATGTGTGTTCCCAGCTGTGTGTGCTGCGTCTGTTACAGGGTGTGGGTGGGCATTCCCTCTAAACTTTGGATGTGCAGAATCTCCATGCTTGCATGTACTTTCATGGGAAATTTTGTGTAATTCCAGTGTAAAAGGCATCCTCGTGCACACACCACACGTGCGCAATGCAGCCTGGGCACATGCACACAGCAGCCTTTGGACATCTTTGAAAAGCCCAAGTCAAAATCTAAAACATGGATTGTATAACAGCCTCGTACACACAGGTTTGCCTGACACCTTGACTGGAAGGTTTTCATCTATCCAAAACACCGACCCTTCCCTTACATTCTTCAGTTTCCTCCCCAGAAATGAGAATTCACCTCCTTTTATACACTCCTTACATATCATTCTATGTACCTTTTGGATGTAAGGTAGCCCTAGCTTAGCCTATTTTTTTTTTTTTTTGGCATGGGAATTTTGCTTAAACTCTTGAATTTTTCTTTACGTTATCAACTACTAATACTTATGCACCAGAATTTATGCATCAGAAATGACCTGGAGAACAGGTAAGTGAAAATGCTTTATAAATGTTGCTGTTAATCATTCTTTAGAACAAGCCTTGTTTAGAATTTTCATTTCCTGTTATGAAGGTGTTTCTTGATTGAATGATTCAATTGGACATTTAGGTTTATTAATTCTGTAACATACAAATGAGCTGAATGCATTGCTAAATATTTAAAATGAGAAGAAGGCATCAGAGTTCACTATGTTTTATATGTTATAAGCAGTTTATTGTGTGTGAATTATACCCTAACAAACTGAAAAAGTGATACTGTTGTGTTATGTAGTTTAATTGTAATGTAATTTAACCATTTAAGTAAAAAGATAGTATATACATTAAACAGACTTCTAAAAATGAAAAATTTCCTTATTCTAGGAGCAAAAAGTCCCTGTACCAAAAAAAAGGGATCAGGGCGTGTGGGATGGGGTAGAGAGGGTGCTCAGCAACAGTGAGGCTCTGGGTTCAAACACAGATGCACACATGGTAATAGACACATACAAAGTGTAAAAGATAGAAAAGAAAAAGTGCTTGCTGATCCTCCCGCTCAGTAAAATTATATTTGTCATTTCATTGTTTTATACTTTTAAGATTTTTTTTGTTAAATATATTTTTAAATTTTTTGACTCAACCAGGGACCATTTTTTTCCCCTTGAGACAGGGTCTCACTGTGTCGTTCTGCTTGGCCTTGAACTCACTATCTAGCTTAAGTTGCCCTCCAACTCACAGGACTCCTCCTGCCTCAGTCCTCTAAGTGCTGGAATTACAGGAGTGTGCCAACTCTCCCAGCAAGGGCCCGTGGTTTGGGTGTGTGGCATCATCTTCCCCAGCGTGAAGTCCAGTCTCTCTCAATTAAAAAAGGTATAATGGGAAGCACAGATGAAATATTTCATATTTTGCATTTACTTGGTCCAACTCTAATGTGACCTTTACCTTTATATAAAATTTAAAGTATGAATTAGGAACATAGTTATATTCCTGATATTTTTACTGAGAAAAGTTTTATTGTTAAAAATAATTCAAGGAAGGAATTCTCTATGCTTCCTCTTAAGAACAAAGAAAAATGTGGGCCATTAGGTACAAGGCGAGTGTATGACAGAGGTGGGGCAAGTTAGGCACCTCAGGATCGGAGGCATGACACTGACCTCTTGCTTTTTCTTTTTAATCTCTTGTGTCCTGGTTTTGGGGCTGAAGAAACTGCCCACTTGCAGTGCCACCCACACAGCCAAAAAGAGCGCTGGTTGGGCAGAGGGCCAGGAGAGAAGCACCCTTGGGAAGCAGCACATTTTAAAACAAAGGTTACTCTCTCCCATCTGAAGATCACAGAAAAACTGTGGCGGTCCCTCCACCCAGGTAAGCAGGGGCCAAGTGCGACGCCCAGACTTCCCTCAGGGGGCTGTAACACAGCACCCCACATCCCCAGCAAGGTGGCAGAGAAGGCTGCGCAGGAAGCTGCTACTTTCCTCCCCATGAGGAAGATCATGTGGGGAGTCTGGACTCCTGCCCCACTCAGCAGTACCAAGATGTCTCTCCCTCCCCATGCGAAGTGGCACCAGAGGAGGCCTCCTGAAGAACTGGGATAGTCAGCACTGCTTGTGGGTAACGAGGTGTCATGGAGACTGCGGAGAGCTGCAGCTCCTGCCCCTACCGAGCAGTAAGGAGAATCAGCCTGCCCCCGTTAACAGAGTCTGCCAGAAATGAGGTGGCACCTCTCATTCTCTTGCTGGACTAGAAGTTTGCCAAAAAATTGATGCTGAAACTGAATTTGCCCAGGCTTCAGTTGTTACACCAAGATTTGGAAAGGTCTAAAATTGATCTAAAAAAACCCTTCACCAACAGATCATCGCACTGTGATAATGGAAATATCAGAATCACTTCAGGCTGTGAGGTAGTGGCGATAGCAGAGCATCAGAGAGCAGCTATGGACAGACACACTGGCAATAAACGGACAAAAACAGTTTCTGCAAATTTACTAAGGAGTCTTGGCAAAGAAAGAAAACAAAAAGCCAAATAGAAATTTTAGAACTGAAAAGTGCAATAACTGAAATACAGAGCTTATTGGGTGGGTTCAGCAACAGAAGGAAGGGAAAGAGGAAAAGTTCCGTGACTTGGAACATAGAACAACAGAAATCATCCCGTCTGAACAGCAGAGAGAAAACAGGCAAAAAGCCAACGGGCAACCGACCCAGAGCCAGCCAAACAGAAAGAGCAGGGAATCAGGGACTTGCAGGACTGTACTGAAAGATCAGACCTTCATGGCATTAGAATTTGGGGAGCAGAGACTAGAGAGGCTGGGGCTTTAAGTGTATTCCAAGAATAAATGTCTGAAACTCCCAAACTTGTCAAGAGACACAATACTGTAGAATCAAGTAGCCGAGTGGATATTACACCAGATACACTTAGAGGAATTCGTGCTGATACAATCATAATTAAACTTCTGAAAACTACAGATAGAGAATACATCTTTAAAACAATCAAATAGAAGAAGATACTTATCTATAGAGGAAAAAAGAACTTGAATGACAAAAATTTCTCCTCCGAAGTCATGTAGGAGAGGAAGAAGGAGTATAGCGTTTTTCAAGTTCTGAAGGAAAATAACTTTCAATCTACAATTCTATATCCAGTAAAATTACCCATCAAAATGAGGAGGAAATAAAAAAATTCTCAGAATGAGGGTGAAGAAAATTTGTCAGTAGCAAATTTATCATGAAAGAATCGTTAAACGATGCCTTCTAAATGGAAATCTAATGATAAGAGAAGGAATCTTGGAGAACCAGCAAGGAAGGAGGAAATGGTAAGCAAAAAGCTAACGTAAGTCAGTGTAATAAACCTCCTTCTTTTCTTTCTAAATTACACTTGATGGTTGAAGCAAAATTATAATAATTTCTAATAAGTCTGAGTGTATATAAAGAACGTATTTAAGGTAATTATGTATGGAAGAGGGGAAAGAGATGTAAGAGAATTAAGGTTCCCATACTCAAATTGGTAAAATGATGCTATCACTGGATTGTGATAAATTCTAGTACTATACAAAGAACCACATTCAAAAACACTATACAGAGATAAAAACAGAATTCTTAAAAAAATATCACATAAGAAGGCAGAAAAAATGAAAATAGGAGAGAGAACACAGTATACAAAACAGCAGGCTTACTCCCCAGCACATCAATAACCACATCAAGCATAAATGGCCTAAATGCATTAATTAAAAGGCAAAGATTTGCAGAATAAATTAAAACACATTCTGTGTAAGAAATTTACTTCAAATATAGTGATCTAGGCAATTTTAAAATAAAGGGATGGAAGATGTAAACCACCAAAAATTAAAGGAGAAAAGACATGGTTCTTAGATCAAGTAGGCTTCAGACTCTCAGTAATGGAATGACTAGTAGGTACACTACAGCATGGTATATCACGAGTCAAACTATAAGGGAGACGCAGCAATCCAAAGTGTTCAGGAGCAAACAGTATCATGTTTACTCTGCAAGACACTTGCTGAAAGAACTAATAGATCTGAGAGGAGAAATGGAAAAATTCATGATTGTATTTGGAAGCTTTCACATCCATTTCTCAACAATTCATAGAACAACTAGACAGAAAGAATATTGGACAACTCAACCACTCCATCAGTCAGTAGAATGAAACAGGCACTGGAGAGCATGCCACCCAAGAACAGCAGAAATTATATTCTTTCCAAGTGCCCATGAAACATATCCCACAATAGGTCATATTTTGAATTATTAAAAAAAACCTTCAACAAATTTAAGACTTGAAATCACACATAATGTATTCTTCAATCACATATGAGAAATGCATGGTAGAAAGATAGCATCTGTAATGACAAGAAAGTTAAACAATACAAAATTAAATAAACAATGAGTTACAGAGAAAAGCTTCAAGGGAAACATATACATTGAAATGAAGGAAAATTCAAATACAACATAAAATGTATGGGACCGTAAAGTAGTATGGGAAAGAAAATTTTCAGTACTAAATGTATACGTTAGAAAGAAATCCCAAGTCAGTAATTAGGTCTTTTCCTTAGGAACCAAAAAAAAAAAAAAAGACCAACATAGACTCCAAACAAACAGAAGGAAGGAGATAATCAATATAAGTGTGGAAATCAATGAAATTGAAAGAAAAATAGAGAAAATCAGTGGAACAATGATCTTGTTTTTTGAAAAGATCTATAAAATTGACAACCCTTTTGCAAACCTAACAAAAAATAAGAGGGAGAACCCACAGGTTACCAGCATCAAGAATGAAACAGGAAATGTCAGCTTAGATTTTGCAGATGACAAAAAAAAATAGTAAAGGGATGCTATACCAACTCTACACACATGTGGGGACTTAGAGTGAATGGACCAACTCTTCGAAAAACATCAATTTCCATGATTCATCCAATTTTAAAAAGTATGAATCTGAGGTTTTTAGGGATAGTGAATCTTCAGTTGAAAACCTCCCTCAAAAAGAAATCTCAAGGTCCACATAGCTTCACTGGAGAAACCTACCAAACTTTCAGAGAAAAATCAATATTTTCCAGAAAACAGAGGCTTATATAAACACTTCCCAATTAATTTTATGAAGCTAGTACTACTCTGATATCAAACCCAGAAAAAGACAGTACGCAAAAACCCTGCACATTTCATGAATGACACAAAATTATTAGTAGTCAAAACACCAATTAGTGCAGGGGGGAGGAAAACCTGAGTGCACCCGCACAACGTCCCCAACTGGTTAGCAATGAGAGTGCAAAGGCTGTTTGCTAGGGAAAGGCTGGTTTTTTCTTTAAAACAAGTGCTGATGGAGTGATTACGCATACAGAGGAAGGAGGAAGAAAAACTTCGCCTAAGTTTTATTCCTTATACAAAAATTCACTCCAAACGCATCAAGGACTTACATACAGAATAGAGAGAAATATTGCAGAGCAGCTTTGGGAATATAAGCTAGACAAAGGTTCTTAGATTTGACCCTAAAATGCTTTTTTAAAAAAAGGGTAAATTAGATTTAATGAAAATTGAAACTTTCAGCTCTGTGAAAGACTGTTCCGATGAACAAGTTAGAGAGTGGGAAAGAGTTTTGAAAACCACATATGTGAAGAAGGACTAGTAGCTAGTATATGTAAAGTACTCTAAGCCCCAACAGTAAGGGGCATTTCACAAAGGGTGTGTGAGTGGATGCCATCAGGGACATTAAAATAAAACCTGCAACAACTGCGTGCTTATCAGAACGTACAGTGCACGTGTTATGTCTCACAAACATGTACTAATAAAAAAGAAAAAGAATGGCTAAAACAAAAAACAATGACAACGTATGTCAGCAAAGATGTTGGGAAATGAGACCACTTATACATGACTGGTGGGAATGCAAAATGTTAAAAAAAACACTGTAAAATAGTTGGACAGTTTCTTAAAAGAACCAGATATGCAACCACTATATGACCCAGAAGTTGTATTCCTAGGATTTACTTTACAGAAACAAACCCTGTGTCTATTGAAAAACATTTACCACAATGTATTGCAACTTCGTCATAGCCTCAAACCGGAAATGATCCAGACGTTCTTTAGTTACTGAGTGAATGTGAACTGAACAGTGGTGGACCCATGGCATGGAGCACTACGCAGCAGGACCTTGAGTGAATCCCCAGAGAATTATGCTGAGTGAAAAGACCAGGTCACACATCACATGGTTCCATTTACGGGAAATGACAGATTTATAGAAACGAAGAACAGATTTGTGGCTGCCAGAGCGGAGAGAGAAGGAAACTACAGAAAGGGCAACAGGGCAAGTCCTAATCACGGCAGAGGTGCTCTGCGTGCTGACTACCAGTGGCGATATCCTGAGTTTGAAACATTTTGCAAGACGGTATCGCGGGAAGGAGGAAGTGGCATAAAAGGGCACCTGGGATCTCTCCGTATCATCTGTACACCTGTGTGACAATACAGTTCCTTCAGAAAGCTGAATAAAGGAAAATCACATCCTCTGTAGACAACGAATGCGTTAGAAGGTGGAAAGAGTTTGTAAGTTGTCCATCGCCTCGACCACAGCTGGACACTGGGCTGGAGTTTATGCCTAAGCACAAGTGGAACTACGTTACTCTCCCAGTCTGTAAACTTCCGACTTCATGAGACAAGGTCTTGGGTGTGGGGCAGGGAGAGAGAAAAACTGCTGGCGGACTCGCGGGCCCGGTTGTGCTTTACTATGTAACGGTGGAAATTCCGTTTTCTGGCCAGTGCTGTTCTGGATGGAAGGCAAAGAAAAGAGGACAGGGCGGGGCTGGGCCTTTCCTCCAAAGGCTTGGGGAAGGAGGTGGCTCTTAATGACCTGACTGGTCTCAAATATTTCTCGGGCTTTTATCATCAGCACTGGCCACTGCGGCTTGTAAAGGCCACTTACTGCCTTACTTGTGGGACAAAAAGCTGGAGGTTTCATAGAAAAGGCATTTAAAACAGAGTTTTGAAACTCAGACGAATGCACATGCGTTCACTATGTTTTATATCATCTTTAGCTGTAGAAATGCACGAATTAGGAACTAATACTCATTGTCATGAACAAAAAAGGCTTTCCTGAAAACTCGTGAAGACTCATTAAGTTTCACCGATTCTGAATGGAAGTATAACTGTTCCTAATACGAGGCACAGACATTTTAGAGTATTTGGACCAAAGCGGAAACATGGTCTACCAGCCCGTCATCACCAGAACCAACAGCGTGTGAACGACTACAGCACCCTGACTGAATCACTTAAGTGAAGACAGTGAGGATTACGCGGTCGGCAGTCTGAAGCGATTCCAGCCACGGGCTCCGGCGCTGGAAAGATGGCTTCCACCCACTTCATTACCTCTGTGCCTGGTAAATTACAGTCATTTTTTACTCCATAGGTGAAAGAGAATGGAAAAGTAATATTCACCTTTGGAGAACAGTTTAACTTTTCTTCAGAGAGGTACTGAACAATCATTTACTAACACACAAAAAGGGATAAAAGCTTTTTGGCCACGAAGTATTGTATTATGGTAGCAATACGGTGGATCATACATACACTTTTGTGGAAAGCCCTAGGATCCCGGTCGGTAATGTGTGTGAGATGCAGACGCGGTGGAGACATGCGGTTAGACACAAGAAATCATCAAAGTTCCCTTTCACAGGCAAGATTGAGTCTCCTCTGTCCTCCCCTCTTCTAACCCGAGGGACCTTCCTCTTCTCTGGGTCGTTATTAGTTGGCCTTTGTCCCTCTAAAGAAACATGCACTTATGCTGTCTCAGTCTTTCCTGTGCCCGCTGGGAATGTGGTGGGGACCTTGGTGGGGTCCACGGGACGCGGAGTGGAAGTCTGTTTCCAAGGCAACGGCAGTTCCTCCGAGCGCCTGCAGGGGGCGGCAGACACTGAGGAATGCGCAGGGCGCGCGGTGTAGGCGCGCTTCGAGCGAGTGACCGAAGCGAGCCTTCGAGGATATCCGGGAATGTGTCTTTCAAGTTTTGAAGGTTTGTCATCGGCGGCTTAATAGAAGAATGAAGGGGTAGTAGGGGTGTGTCCCTGCTGTGATCATCCCAAGTCCACACTGTACAGAGCGGACTGAGGTTCGGGCGGCTCTGTGTCCGCATAACTGGCAGAGCTGCGGCAGGAGCTGAGCTCTCCTCGCAACGGGCTCGGGCTCCTAAACAAAATCTCCAACCGGTCACAGCCTGCTCTTAATTATAAGGTAAATGTCTCGTGCTAAAAGAACATTTCGGGTCTTCTCCTCCCCTTCTGAGTTAGAATGTTCTATGACCCAAGCTGAAAGCGATGAAGGTCGCTAGGAGAACACAGAACACACTTAAGAGAATTATGACTACACGGCAATATTAGACTCTGATAATGAGCAACGGCTTTAGTGCAAAAGCAGTTAATAAGTTATTATTATTTTTTTAGTCTGTGTCTGCCTGCTGTCTTTTATTTTTAGACTTCTTTATTTTAAAGAGAAAAAATAAAACATTTCAAAACAAGGTAATGGTTAATGCGTTGCATATTTTTATCTTAAGTTACTCAGAGTACAGGATATAGGCATTTAATTGTCTAAGCAACAGTAGCATAAATCTTTCTCTTCTATGAACTAGGAGAAATTAGTAGTCTAATTATCTTAATTATTTTGTCTATCTGTCTGTTTGTCTTTTCCCTCCCCTTTCTCCTTTCCCTTATTCCAGTTTCTCTTTCCTTTCGAACAATTTCTTCCCATCTCACAATATCTATTGTGCTTTTTGGATCTTATTTACTCTTTCAGCTTCTCACGTTAGGGAGACAGAGTGATGTTTACACCTGTGAATCTGATTTACTTCACTCATGAGTATGGTCTCCAGTTACATCCATTTACCCGTAACAGTCTCAAGTTTATCCTTTTTTATGGTGAACTAGTACTCCATTGTATAAAAAGACCACAGTTTTAAAAATCCGTTGCTCAGTTGATGGGCATATGGGTTGTTTCCAAGATTTAGCTATTACAAATTGTGCTGCTATAAACATGGGTGCACATATATGTTTGTGGTATGATGTTTTTAATTCTTCTGGAAAGATACCCAGAAGGGAAATAGCTGGGGTAAATGGGACCTCTATTCCTAGGTTTTCGGGGAATCTCCACTTTCATTTCCAGAGTGGTTGCACCAGTCTACACTCCCATTAACAGTTCCTCTCTCCTTACAGCCCCTCCAGCATTTGTATTGTTTGATTTCTTGATGATAGCCATTTTTCTGGAGTGAGATGGAAAGTCAGTGTTGTTTTAATTTGCATCTCTTAAATGCCCAGTGATGTTGAGCATTTTTTCATGTATTTACTTGCTGCTTCTACTTCTTCATCTGGCAAGTATGTGTTCATCTCAGATGCCCATTGGACCCATTGGGCCTTTAAGTTTGAGAGGTCTGATTTGTTTGAGTTCTTCGTATGTTCTTGATAGTAATCCTTTGTCTGAGGAACAGCTGGTGAACATTTTTTCCACCTCGTGGGTTGTCTCTTCACTCTGTTGGTGGTTTCTCTGCTGTGCAAAAGCTTTTTAATGAGATGGTACTCCAGTTGTTGATTCTTTGTGATAGCTCCTGTGTGATCAGGGTTTTATTCATAAAATCTTGGCCTATACCAGTGTCTTCAAGAGTTTTATCTAGTCTGTATTCCAGCAGATTTAATGTCTCTGTTTTAATTTAGATCTTTGACTCATTTTGAATTTAGTAGAGTGCATGGTGAAAGACACGGTCCAATTTTAATCTGCAGCCATTTTTTTTCCCAGCACCATGTATTAAAGAGGCTTCTTTCTTCCAGTGGATGTGTTTGGCACCTTTGTCAAAGATAAGGTGGCTGAGCATGTCTGGAGTTATTTCTGCATTTTCTAATCTGTTCCATTGATCTTTGGATCTGTTTTTATTTATTTATTTTTTGCCAGTACCATGGTGTTTTGGGTTTTTTTAAACCACAGTAGCCTTATAGTATAATTTCAAGTCAGGGGATTGTGATCACCCCAGCCTTGCCTTTGCTATTCTATGTCTCTTCGGGTTCCAAGTGCAGCTTAGGAATGTTTTCTCTAGATTTGTGAGGTATGCTGTTGGCATTTTGATCAGAATTGCATTAAATGTGTAGAACAGTTTTGGAAGTGTGGCCATTTCCCCATATAGGTGTCCTTTTCAGTCTCCTTTTGCAGGATACTATAGTTCTCATTGTGGAAATCTTTTACATCCGTCTTTAGATTGATTCCTAGTATTTTAGTTTTTGGCTCATATTGTGAAAAGTGTTGCTTTCCTAATTTTTCTCCTAATTTTTCCTAATTTTTCTCTCAGTAAGTTTGATATTCATGTACAGGATTTAAAATTTTTTTTTTGCATTACAGTAGTATTAATTCATTTATTAATTTAGTAGTTTTATTTACATTAAATTCGTAAAATAAATTGTCTTTAGAGTTAAAAGCAGCATGCTTGAGTTTAGCCATACCTTCATGTAGACATACAATGTGTGTGGATGAAATTACTTTCCATAAATATTGGTCATTCATGACAATTTTTCCTTTTAATAAAACGCATAAAACGCTGCTCTGTGGAAAGTGTGCCATGTCTGCTGGTTTTGTTTTTTCTTCCACAAATACCTGAACACTTACTACGAGGCAGGAACTGCGGCAGGTGCTCAGAGAACATGAATGAAGACCGCACGGGGGTCTCTGCCCCCACGGCAATCTACGCAGGGAAAAGACCCTAAATAGGGAGCCACAGTGAGTAACTACTAACTGGGATAGCGCTAGGAAGAAATAAGTTGCTGTGATGGAGAGCGATGGCATAAGGGAAAGATATTTAATTTAAAGATGGGGTCAGGAAACTTTCTGAGGTAACTTTAAAGCTGAGATCTTAGGAATAAAAAGCAAGAAAATATCTGCTCGAGGCTTTGCTTCTTTTTTTTTTGTAGGAAAGAAGGGAAGAAGGACGATGGTTTACCGTGGTTCTGTCTTCAGCCTCCCCAACTGTCTTTCCTATACTCTGTTTTCTCTTTGAACTTGAAACAGTCCAGCGCCACAAATACTTCCTGAACATTTCCTCCTCTGTAAACAGCACTGTGCTAAGTTCTAGGGGAAGTGATGTGCCGGTTCAGAGATGTACATATCAAAAGTAATAATTCAAAACACTCATCTAAGTTTCCAAGCCCCAGTTTCACATCCCTAAGAAACAAGAAGAATTCGTTTGCTATGTAAGTTTTATATACTAACAATGTAATTCTTCCTTTCAGACCAAGATTCCTAAAATCTTTTTTAAGACTGGGTCTTTTTAGTAGTTCAGGTTGGCCTCAAACCCACTACATGGCCCAGGCTGGCCTTGAGCTCCTAACAATCCTCCTGCCTCAGCCTCCCTGAGTGCTGCGTTTATAAGTGAGTGCCACCAAACCCAGCTTTAGATTCCTAATTTTGCTTCTAGGATTAGCAAGCATAAAATAATCTGGTTTTCTCAGATTTTCTCATTTTCAAACAAGGACTAACAATGTCCAAATTACCAGTTTATTGAGAACATTAGATGATATTTTAGAATATATATGTATATGTATATGTATGTGTATATGTATATGTATTAAATACATTTTTTAGGATATGTGCTACCAGAGCCAGCACTAGGTGGCATAAATGGAAGAGGAATTAGACAGGAGTAGCTCAGACACGACAGCCAGACACAACTGAGTTAAAAACTAACATTTTGAACTTAGTTTAATTTATAAAATGGGAATAGGTGGTTGTGAGGCTATAATGAGATACTGCACGTGTGCAATCACATATAAATTTACATATACACCTATTACATATACATTTGCATTTCTGTTTACATGAAGGCCTGAGAAATTTCATACCTTGTGCTGCAATTTCCCGGAAAAGGAGTAATGGGGGAGTGTTACACACTCTCAAGCTCTTTCAACAAATACTGATGAAGGCTTATGGTATGTGCAGTGCTGTGTACTTGCCATTGATTTCCAATTTCATTGTGCTATAGTCTGATAGTGTACATAGAATAATTTCAATTCCTTTGCATTTACTTAAGCGTGTTGCTGAGAAGAATGTATATTTTGTTGTTGTTGGGTGGAACACTCTGTAGACATCTACTAAGTCCATTTGTTCAAAAGTTTGGTTCAGTTCTAGTATTTCATTGTTGACTTTTTGTGTAGTTGATCTGCCTTTTTGTGACCATGGGGTATTGAGTTTCCCAATACAATGTATTGGTGCTTATTTGATTTTTCATGCCCATTCATACTTGTTTTATATGGTTGGGTGCACTGGTATTTGTTGCATATATATTTATGACTCATTTCTTCTTCTTGGGTTATTCCTTTTACAATGATGTAGTGCCCTCCTTTGTCTCTCTTAATCAGTCTTGGCTTGAAATTCACTTTGTCTGCAAATAGAATACCTACCCCTTCTTTTTTCTGGGTTCTTGTTGCATGGAGTATTTTTTTCTGACATTTGACTTTCAGTCTATGAATTTCTTTTATAATGAAATGTGTTTTCTTATATGCAGCATATTGTTGGCTCTTGCTTCTTGATCCATTCTGCCAGTCTGTGTCTTTTGATTGGTGAATTGAGATCATTAACATTGATGGTTATAACTAATATGTATTGACTTACCCTTGTCATGTTATTCTTCTGTTGTGTCGTCCCCCCCCCCCCATAATCATTTACTTTACCTGGTGAATTCCTTCTGCTGGGGCTTATGGAGTTGTAGTTCTTGGTATCCTTCTCTAGAATGGCCTTGAAAACATTTTGGAGTGCTGGTTTGGTGGTCATAAATTTCCTCAGATGTTCTTTGTCACAGAAGTATCTTATTTCTACATCAGTTTTGAGAAGATATATCAGTCTTGGTTAAAGTTTTTTTTTTTTTTTTTCTTTTAGAACTTGGTATACTTCACTCCAAACTCTCTTGGATGTGAGGGTTTGCGCTGAGAAGTCAGCTGTGATTCTGATGGGCTTTCCTGCACAGGTGAATTGTTTGTTTTCCCTAACAGCTTTTAAGATTCTGTTCTTGTGTTGAATTTCTGGAATCTTGACTATGAAATGCCTGGACACAACAACCACAAAGAGGCTAGAAACCATGTTCACACTCATATAAAAACAAGATCAGACAATGAAGAAGAAAAGGAAACAAAAACAAAATACAAAATTAAAATCACCACAACCAGAGCATAAAACAAATCAGAGTGAGAGAGAGAGAAAAAACGTCCACTTCCAGGTATGTGTCTGCTGTCAAGGGCAGACACAATGTGTGGAGAAAGAGTTCTGATCCGTGGTGATTTATCCCAGCAAGCCAGCAGTAACTTTTTGGTGGGGTAGTGGATGATCTCAGGGAGACCCACCTTCTGGCCGAGACCAGACTCACTGAGGCTGCTGCCATCAGTGCAGCTTCCTCCGATCTGAGCACAGCTGTGAGCTGCTAGGTGGGGCTGACCGCTGCTCTGAGTTCTGAGCTCAGCCAGTCCTTCTCCGAGATGGCTCCTGTCCAATCTCCCTTCCGCACTGGGTGACCGAACCCTCAGCACTTACACCACTTAGTGTGGTCCTTCATGCGAACGTCCACTGTGACCCTACACTGCCGCGCCTCTCCATGGAGGCTCCTGGGCTCGCCAGCAGTCACCGTGTGTCTGCAGGTTTGAACTGCTTTTTTTCATGCAGTAAGTCCCATTTGAGGGAGAAGGCATCACCAGCCACTTCCTTCTTTTTTGTTGAAGTTTCTCTCTTACTCTCTCTGTGGGCTTCAGTTCATACCTGAGATCCTTCCTGGGTCCAGGGGATGCGCTTCCCTCCCTCTTATCTTTCTCCCATTGCTGTACTCAAGGGTCTGGATGGCAACTCTGAGAGAGGCTCTTTCTCTGCTGCTCACCATTCCGCCATCTTGGTGCCTCCTCTCCTCTGCTGTCTTTTAATATGGTTAGGAACAAGGAGTCTGCTGGTGGTTACACCTTCAGATGATCATTCTGGAGAATTTTATTATTACTCCCCCCAACCTGCCTATTTCTGAGCCCCTCCAGAACATTATTCGCTCTGCTGGGGTTTGCAGAAGCCAGCTACTCACAGTGTACTCCCTGGATCAGCAGCAACACCATGTGCAGAAACGCAAACCCACAGCCCTGGTTCAGCCCTTTAATCAGCATCTGCAATGATTCCGTACTTCTTAATTCCACAGCTTCTGAAGGAAGTATCATTGCCCATGACACCAGGCAGAAACATTTTAAAGTACCTGTGAGCCAGATGGTGATGTGTTCCTCTAATCTATGGGTGCACCAACACGTGTTTTATAGTTTGCAAAGAGCAACTGTGAACCCTCTGTAACTTGGGTACAGGCTCAGCCTCACAGTTCTGTCCCCAGTGCTGGTTATTACCTGAGTATTCCTGCAACAATGAGCTGTGTCATCTTCCATTTAAAGGAATGGAACGCTTGCACTTTAGAATCGGGCTGGAAGAAGAGATGAGAGAGAAGGGTTCGTGCTGAGCTCCCTGTATGCTCACAGATGGGACTTTACTTACCTATTTTTACGTGGAAAGGCACCGTGTTGACATTATAAAGAAAGGTGGGGAAGTTCCTGTATATCACCTGTACCTGCTAATAAAATGCAAAGGTGTGTCCTGGGGCTCTGTTCCTGGCACAGACCATCTTCTCTGACTTAAGGTGGCTTAACTAAATGCTCTTGTTTGCTTGTGATGGTATGAACTTGGTACGCATCTGGTGGAAACTACTTTGAATCTTGACCTTCTCCTGGACTAGCAATACATGATGGGACCCTTTCTCATAACACAAGTCCTCGGAAGTCCTGAGAGGATGGGGGCCAGCCCTTGCTCTGTGGCAGAGTGTGTACTAACATGCGATGCCCACAGGCTGAGTGAGCTAAACACACTTTCAACTGATGATACTGTCAATTCACAGTGGTCACTAGGCAGCAGCCCCATCATAAGCAGAGGAGAACCGCGTTTCATTTACTGACTACTGTTATAAGCCAGGCACTGTAATACTCACCTACATCTGGGGTAGGGACACTTAGGAATAAATGAATTTCAGTAGAAACTGTATCTTCTAATTTGTTTATGTTTCAGTTTCCCTTTAAGCAGTGTTTTATCTTGTGCCCAACTATCCTCCCTGACAGTAATAGGAACTCAGTATTTAGAGTGCTTACCCGCAAAGCGCCATTTTGGAACAAAACGTTTTCCTAATTGGTTAAAATATTTGATCTCTTTCTATTTTCAGTGCAAGAGTTTAGGTGGAGGAGCATCTTCGGATGAGCCATTCTGGTGGCTGTTCCTCATGTACAACATGCACCGCATTCATTTACCTCTCCAGATGTTTCCAGGGGATGCTCAGAGATTTGCTAAATTATAGTACTGTACCATCAGAGGACTTCAGAATTTGTGGAATTAAGCTCCTATTAGGCTGTTTATTCTGTGTGAAGCAGATTTGATGGACTGGGGATAAAGCTCAATGGTTGGGTGCTTGTCCTGACGTGCATAAGACCTTCAGTGACACCCACATTGAGAGAGAGAGAAAGAGAGAGAGAGAGAGAGAGAGAGAGAGAGAGAGAGAGAGAGTGAGTCTATCACCTGGGAAGATGGCATCCCAGAGTACTTGTGTTGGTTTGGGGGATAGTTTTGCAAAGGGAACAATATAACAGAGGACACATATTTTATCAGATTATTTATAATAGTCATCCAAAGAATGATGTACAAGAGAGTGCAGGAACTCTGTCCCCACACTAATACCAAGGAATCTAGCTGAGGGCCTGGATCCCATGGAAATGTCCTGCATGAGTCCAGCTGAAGACCTAGAGCTCATAACAATGCCCCCCACGAATTCACCTGGAGGCCCAGAGCCCATGACAATGTCTCCTGCAGGCCCGTTTCACGGATCTGCACTGGGAAGGCCCAAAGATCAGTGGTGGAATCTAGGCAGTCTGTGCCAGTGGGATGAAGGATCTGTGCTAGCAGGCTGAGGGATCTGCACTGGAGCCAGGAAGTGATGTGCAAAGTAAGAACCAGAGCTCCTTTGAAAGGTACCACAGCCATCCTCAGCCACAGTGAGGCCCTGAGCTCCTCCAGTGAAAAAGATAGCTGAGTTCCCTTAAGGGAAGCCAATGTAGCGAGCTTCTCCAGGAGACCTAGCAGTGCACCATCTCTCCCTCTGGAGCCAGGAAGTGATTGTCAAAGTGAGAACCAGAGCTCCCCCAAAGTGAACTAAAGCTATTGTCAGTGCCAATGAGGTCCCGAGCTCCTCAGAGGACGAAAACAGCCAAGTTCATCAGGAAAACCAGTGTGACGAACTCCTCCAACAGAACCAACAGCTCCTTACAGCTTCTACCAGCTCCAACAGCCTTTCTCCACTCCCAACAGCCTTGCTTCTTCTTCTCCAGTTCTGCCCCTTATGCTGCTGGCAACAGTCCCCAGATGGGCCTCCCACACCCAGCACCACACTTACTCAGTTCACCTGGGGGCTATAAGTTGACCACCAGTGGTCAATCCACCACAGTACTTGAATCAAGATCTTTGGCATGTCCCAGGTCATCTGTAGCTATGAAATCTCCCCAGATGATTTTAACTGCAGTCAAGTTTTGAGATAATAAACTTGCGCATTTTTTCCCCAAATAATAAGAACAAATTGAAAGAATCAGAAACCTCATGCTAAAATTACAGAGAGGGTGAAAAAGGGAGCTAACGTGGAAGAACTCGAAGTGCATATCATGAAGTGAAAGAAGCCAATCCGGAGACATTCCATACTGCATGAGTTCCACTACATGTTGATCCATACCATGCAAAACTACAGAGATGGTGACAAGGTCAGTGATCATAAAGTGAGGGAAGGAGGCATTCACATGGGTGGAATGCATATTATTTTAGGGCAGTGAAACGAGTTTTTTGCATGATAGTGCACTGGTAGATACCTCTTACATAGATGCTTACATAGTATCTCTTACATAGATGCTCACAATTTGGTTGCAACCAGAATCATGGAATGAATTCTGCAACTAGAATTGTCAGGAAGAATTCAATTCATGAACTCAGGCACCACTGTACATCTTACTGTGTCCATCAAAGCCTATGGAACGAACGACATCAAGGATGCACCCTAATGTAAACTATGAACTCTGCTGACAATGCTGGGTAAGCATAGCCTCACCAGTTGTCCCAAGCATCCCACCGTGGTAGAAAATATTGACAGTGGGTATAGCTTGCATTGTGAAGGCCATTCAGGAACTTTGTATTTTGCTCAATTTTTTGCTGAACCTAAAACTGCCCTGAAAGCTAAAGTCTATTCAAAACAAAGGATGAAGAAATCTGGAGAGAAATTGAGTCTGCTGCACTTGGACCCTGTGGGGAGGTAGTGATGGGTCATATCAGACAGTAAATGGACCCCAGGCACACAGGATCAATACATATTAATTCTCTGTCTCCATCTTGGCAGCCAGCAAGTTTTATCTGTTCACTTCATGAGATTTACTGTGTACCAGCTGGGTGCCAAGTGCTGTGTGAGGTGTTCTGATTATAAACAGATCTCTGGGTAAGAAGCCCACAGTCATCAGAAAATACAGACAAATAAATGGTCAATCAAAATCTTAGGGATAAATGTTAGGTTTACTGTTAAATGGAGTTTCTAGTGCAATTCTGTAGTGACAATTTGAATTGATGGTTTCTGGTTTTCAATTTGTTTTCAGACAAGATGACTATTAATCCTCTAGAACTGAAGCATTCCATCAGAATTTGGCAAATTCACCACAATTTTCTTGAATAACTTCTTGCCCCACTGATAAAAATCTAGCCAAATTCATTTTTTAACAGATTAAGTGTTATTTATTTTTAACTGACTTTATTCTGTTCAAAGAGCACCAAGCATGGTCACGCACAGGATAGGTGGGGTTAGACTGAGGCTCACTGATAATATTTCTGTGCACCCCGAGAGCCAGATGTTAGGAGTTATAAATTACCAAGTTAAAAAGGAACAGAAAGAACTAAAATAAACTTTCTGTAGTTGGGAGTTCAAGCCAATAAATGAGGCTTCTTTGCCTGGTCTTCTAGAGCCAAATTAGGCTGCTCACCTCCCCCAGCATCTCCCAGCATCTGCCAACCCTCTCCGTCCTCCTACTTGTTAGAAATATTTTTCAGCAGCTGTCTGAGGAAAGTTCTGAGTTCTGGTAGCATCCTTAAGCTGTTCAAATAACTCCATGCCAGAATTCTCTTCGTTGTAATTGCTAGGATATAAACAGTTCATGTTTCCTGTGTAAATGTTAAATGCTTGGTCAATAGCTCAAGTTTGCCAGGTACCAACAGTCTTAAAGCCTTACTGACAAAATAATTCATCAGGAAGAATATGTAATGGAGGTGACAGTTGCACTAGCTGGACTCTGGAGGGCCAGCATTTAGAAGTGATATGGTGTGAGTATCACCTAGAATGTCATCAACAGGTCACGTGAGTGGTGACGAGCCCATGGCATGTGTGCCACAGCCGGCTGTCTGTTATAATTAAAATTCTAAAAGGTTCGCCATCACTGGATGGGGTGCTGGTGATGTTCCTTTCAATGCTCATTTAGCGGGGTCTCCGTCCTGATGTTGAACAGTGTCCATTTCAGGAAGCTGGATGGACAGATGGATAAGAGCCGAGTAGGTCTTGCTGGAAAGGCATGGCTTGCTGACCACTTGCCTCTGGCTCCTGAGAGCAGGTGCTGCTGGTCTGTGACGGGGATGGTGGCAGTGGGCCCACGCATCCCATTTTTTCTATGTGGCCTAATGCTGAGAGGCCTAAGACTGAGTCCAGCAGACCCATCCCTTAGTTTTCTACTGTAAATTGGTACTTTAGCATTATGGTAGCCAGCTGTGAATCCTACATCTTTCCCTGAGGGATGTAGGAAACAATTTGTGTGTTTATCCACTTGGTATGACATATGGCAAGGAGTGTGCATGTGTGCAAAAGAAATAAAACAGGATTTGTGCCCACCTTATGCTCTGGCTAACTGGTATGTGTTTACCTGAGCATCATAGAGGGTCTGTATACCCACACCACTCCAGGACTGTTTTGATGGTTTCCTTTTGATTCTTCTGGTAGAAGTAGCCCAATTCAGTACAATGGCACATGAAAAACCAGATTTACAAGTTTTGGAGGAGGTCAAAAGCGAATCATCAGATGACTCATGCATGGACCGTGAGGATGACCCATGTTTTCATAACAAAAGGGCACTACGGGCATGATGATGGTGATAACGACAGTGATGATTTTGACCTTGGACACGTGAGCCAAGCTCCTGTGACAGTGAAGTGGAGCAAGAGTCAACTGATAGAGACACAGGGAATGCAGACCTCCTTGATTCAAATGACAAAGAAAACAGCAATGTGAGTACATATTTTATTAGTCAAAGTGTTGCAAAATGCCCATGAAACCACATAGAATGAGCCAGTGTTAGAACTAGGTCCTAAAATATAGTGAGGGTCTTGGAAGAGATGAAATGTATTGGACAGAAAGCCAGCACCGCCATTCAGCGTTGGAAATTGTGACAGACGCAATGCTATAAGATGCTGTGAAATGCACAAGGGCCGAAATGAAAATAAAACGTTTTGTATGCACCAATAGCCATTAAAAATGTATTTATTATGACATTTCACAAGCTGAACTGAAAGCACTCATAGATCTGCTGTACTTAGCACAGATTTTTCATGGTCATTGCAGAAATGTAAAAGACTTATGGAAAATTGATGGGTCAGAACATGGCACAGAAATTTATACCCTTGTAGATGTGAAGACTTACTATGCTTTCAATTTAGACATTTATCCCAGAACTCAGCCATCAGGTCCTTATTCATACGGTAATAAACTGAATGATGTTGTGAACAGACCTGTTGCTCCCATCTCCCAAACTAATGTGACACTGGACAACTGGTTTACTAATTTGCAACAGATTTTACATTTTCTAACAGCTTAAATTGACTAGCACAGGAACTGTACACAAGAAAACAGAAGAAATTCCAAATGAAATGTTGCAATTTCAAAACAGAATTTGTATAGTACGATCTTTGGATTTCAGAAAGATCCAACACTGGCCTCATGTATGGCAAAGAAAAACAAACTGGTGCCGCTGATGTCAACGTTTCCCCATGATGGGACTATTGACAGGAAAACCATGGCAAAATGGAAGCCTGAGGTGGAAACTTCCAACAACAAAACCAAAGGCGGGGGAGACGCTGTTGATGAGTTACGCAGCGACTAGGGCGTCCTTTGAAGCACATAGCGTTGGCCTGTGGTTGTGTTTTATTTGTTCCTAAACGTGTGGCAAAAACAGCTTGATAGTTTACAAACAAAATAACAAGGCAAAATATCACAGAGAAATGTTCTTAGAGGACTGGGACTGGAGCTCATAAGAGATCATTTAAAGCAGAGGAAAAACAAAATGTTTCTGCCCAGAGAACTACACAAAAAGATTGTGGGGCACACTGGTGAGCTGACAGTGAACAGGCAGCAGCACCACAAAGACCTATTATGACAACAGGAAAACAAAAAAGATATCCATGGTGCCCTACAAGAACCTACTTCAAAACAAAATGAGTGCTGTTAGTGTAAGCGAGATGTGTGCGTAGCATGTGCAGTTATCATGTGCGAAGACTGCCTTCGGTGCGACTGTTGGAGCAAATCTTATTTCTGTGGCAGAATTTCATTTGTGCTTGTATTGTAGCTCACATGGGTTTTTATTTTTGATGTTATCTTTTAGGTTTCGTAAGCAAGTAAACAGCTGATGTGAAAGTGTTGATGTCTATTCTAAGCATTCATTACATATTTGATATTTTATTTTATTGATATCTGACTTGTCTGGTACGAGCATGTTGTACAATATAGTAGGATGCTCCTGACAAAAGAGGGAGAGAGGAGACAAAACTGCCACACAGGAAAGGAAAGCTAAGCACGCATGCTGTCAGTGTAAGTGAGACATGCGCATGGAGCATACAGTTGTCACGTGTGAAGACCGCCTTGGATGTGACAGTCGAAGCAAATCTTATTTCCGCAGTAGGCTTTTGTTTGTGTTTACACTGTAGCTCACATTCGTTTTTATTTCTGATGTTATCTTTTATGTTTTGTGAGTACATGGTTGATGTGAAAATGTTGATTTTATTCTAAATGCACAATACATATTAAGAATTTAACATTTTATTTTATAATATTTTATGTTTATGCTAACTACACACTGTACAATACAATAAGAACCTCCTGACAAAACACCAAGAGCATACAAAAAGATCAGGAAAGTAAAACACATGTGCTGTCAGGGTAAGCGATGCGCATGTGTGGAACGCGCCGTTGTCACGTTTGTAAAATGTTTTAGATGTGATAATTGAAGTGAAGTTTTTTTGTAAAGTGCTGTTGGTGTTTTCATTGTAGTTCACAAAAGAATTTATTTGTGTTGTTCTTTTTTAGAGTTAGCGCTCCAAAAAACAGTCAATATTTTTGGATACCTTTTTATAAACACTCAATACATATTAAAAATTTAATGCTTTATTTTTGTGATATCTTTTCCTGTTAAGTACTCATTGTTTATACAATAAAACATAAAATTAAAATTAATAATTCAGCAATAGAAATCTTCTAAAGAATAAACATATTCATGTGTGCTGATGGCAAAATTAGTCTTTTGTCCCAAGGGCTTTAAAATCTGCTTTCCTGAAAAATAGTACACAATAGGGTGCAAGTCACCAGTGTGCAGCTGGATGAATGTGTGACAGTGAGAACACGGATGCCACCAGCCCTGAGCGAAGAAAGAGAATGCCGGCCGTCCGGCAGAGGCTTCCTGCTGCTGCCATGGGTTGGTCTGGCCCGCGCTTGAACTTCAGATAAATGAGATCTCAGAGCAGCACTGGTGGGGCTCTGCTTCCTTTCATTGAGAATAAGGTTAGGGGGTCCACTCGGGGCTTGGAGCAGCTGTGGTTCATTTACTTTTGCAGGTTTCCTTTGTGTGTGTTGGGGCTGAGAAATGATACATCACTGGCTGGTGCTTTGGCCTGTGGAGTGCTTTGATCTAAAGGACCCCAGATGGGCTCAGAAACAGTCTTCCTATGATTTTCCCCTGTCTCCTGTCTCCTTCCTGTCTTTCTCTTCTGAACTGAATCCCAGAGACCAGAAATTCTCCTCCCCAAGGTGGATCACAAAAACTAGAACTCCTCTTCCCTGAAGCCATGCATAAAGCCTAGAAAGAGAACATTCTACCTTTTAATTGGACAGAGGGACTCTGAGGAAGCAGGATGGAGATATGTGTGATTCTTACACAGGGCCATCAGCTCCAAGCTGCAGAGTGTGGCTGGGCATAAAGTAGTGTTTGGAAGAGGAAAGGAAGTCCCCAGAAATCTAAATGAGACCATGTGGCTAATTTGAAAGGACACGTTGATTTTGGCTGTGAGAGGTCACCAGGAGTTCTCTACTGTCCACAGAAAATTGTTTCCAAATACCAAGAGGAGAATATCGGT
The DNA here is from genome assembly GCA_004027595.1 of Dinomys branickii. Lineage (NCBI taxonomy): Eukaryota > Metazoa > Chordata > Mammalia > Rodentia > Dinomyidae > Dinomys > Dinomys branickii. Next base: position 39,934 of record PVLD010003699.1, read on the forward strand.
GTTTGTAGAACCCTAGCAAAATGCATCTTCAGGAAGTAAACAGTCTTTCCTATGTGTTTATCTCTCATGCTAAACAGGCCTCAACCCAGACGCAAGAGACAGGCCCTGGAAGGGACAAGTTCATGACGAACACTCACACAGACCTGGGTCTTGGCTTCCTCATCCAGGGACGATGGCCAGGCTGGGGGCTGCCCTGGTCTCGGGCAGAACTGAACTGGGGCAACACTCCCTCTGCCTCCCTCTGGGGACCTCACACTATTTCTCTAACCCTTAGTGTAGTAAAGGGGAAATTATGGAACATTTGCCCAGTTGTCATTTCAAAATCTAATTCCAAGAGAGTCTTGGAAAAATGTATGTGAAGATTATAAAACAATCTTCAAGGCCCTAGACATAGAAGAAAACTTGTGTTTTTGGTGAGCATTCAAAGTTTCCCCTTTAGCTATCCATTTATAAATGTGGCTGGTGGTTTTGGCAGACAGGGGAAGGGACTCGGATAGAAATTTGTCTTTCTGAGACATGGTCTCCCTATGCAGTTCAGGGTGGCCTTGAGCTGACTGTTATGGTTGATACATTGTGTCAACTTGGGGAGTCTAGAGGTTTGGTTGAGTGATTCAGCAGGAAGCCAGGGTGCTTGCTTTGCACACATCCTGAGCCTGTGAAAGAGGAGGGCATGGACATTGTGTGAGAGCTACATGCCCCCTGGGTGGGGGTAGGCTGTTTACAAGGTAAGGGAGAAAAAGATAGGGCTTGCAGCCATTCCTCCCTTTTGTTGGTTGTTTTGCTGTGCTCTGCTACCATGAACAGTTTGCCCTCTGCCATGTGCCACTCTACCTCAGAATCAGCCCAGTATGGACTGAAACCTCCACAAACTGTAAGCTAAATAAACCTTTCCTTCCTTCATTTTGGGTGTTGGTATTTTGTCTCAGCAACGAGAGAAAAGTAACGAAGACACTGACTTTGTAGCCCAGGTTGGTCTCAAACTTGCAATGATCCTCCTGCCTCAGCCTCCAGAGTCCTGAAATTACAGGTATGCACCACCATGCCCAGCCTCAAAATAGGTTTCTCAGAGTCTTGTTAATTATTATTCAATACTGAAATAAGCAAAGAAATTCTCAGCCTTTTTACTTGAAATTTTCCATAAATCTTGTTCTAATCATCTCCTCTTGAGAAAAGCAAAAGGGGTGTCCATATCATTCCAGGTATGTTTTGGATAAGAGAAGGAAGAGTTCTTATTCCGAGAGGTACTTTACAGGAAATGCATGCAGATGAGTAAGTCTGAATAGTTCAGCAAGATCTGGTTAGAAACACGCATTGCATTTGGATACTGTTAAACACTGCTTCTCCCTGCACAGTGAAATAATCAAACCAACAACAATTGGTCCCTGGCTCCCTGGCTCCCTGGCTACTAAGGAGCAAGGTCAACCAGAAATAACAGGTGGAATTCAAGAAGCCTGGGAGAGGCCACCACCTTCTGGGATGTGTTGTGGTGCCCAAGCGGAAGGGCTTCCCCAAGGAAGCAGCTGCTCATGTCTGTTCATCTGTCTGCTTTTGTCAGCCCATCCCTTCTTACTACTGTCACTGAGACGTGCTCCTCAAGGAGTCCTGTTTAAAGGCCTTCTATCTGTGAGATGAAATTGAATTGTGCACATCAGTGCCTGGCGCTAAATATCTTTTACAGTGTGCATAGGAAGCAGCTCACGCCACTCGTTTTAGCAGATGTAGGGCAGAAAAGACTTTGGATGGAAGATTCCAGGTGAGCAATAGGGACGGGTTTCTTGGTGGTGTGGATACAAGCTCAGGTTTCCCGGGGCAGCTGGTAGCTCTCTGGACAATGCTCCTGAACAAGGACAGGGGGCGCTCTGCACAGGCAGGCACTGGGACAGACGATCACATCCCCCACCCGTGCCAGAGTGGGGGACCCCAGAGCCAAGCACCCCGTGAACCAGGAATGCTGAGCACGGGCATAGCAAAGGACAAGAAAAGGTTGTTAAATCGGGATCAGTGCGCACTGGGAGAGCAGGGGCAGAACTTGTGAGCAGAGGGATGAAGGGAGGGCGGAAGGTTCCTGCCGTGGGGACATAGGATGTGGCCTTGGATACTCTCCTGACAGCCTCACCCAGGCCACTCTTGTGCCACTGCCCATGTAACATCAGGGGCACCTAAAGCCAGTGCAAGAGGTGGTCAGGACTACAGTGTTTAAACTTAAAAAATATTACAGTAAAAGACACATTGCCATGAACCCCCCTCAAAATTCTCATGTCAAACGCTTATTCTATTGTTCTTGCCACTTTTGAAGAGTTCTGGGAGTTCTTCCCCAAGTGTCTTGAGGAGGTGTGGTGAATATACAGTGAACACTGCTGCCATGTGCCGTCCAATGGAAAGGCAGCTTGTAAAAAACCCAACTGCGAGTCCTCATCCACCTTCGTCACTGGATCTGGCACCGCGTGACTCCGGCTCTCCTTCAAAGTCAAAATGGCCGTGAAAGGGAAATGTTTTGGATCCATTCAGGACCTTGACGCAGCCAGGACAGCAGAACTAAAGACTCTCAGGAAAGAGAACTGCAGAGATGCTGCAGAAAGAGGCAGGAACCATGGGATGAGTGTTCACAGTGATGGGGAGGACGTCGAGGGGGACTCATGGCGATGTGTCTTTAACTGTAATAATTTTGCACAGAAACATACACCGCATTTCGATCATGCTTTATCTATCCTGACCTGCGCCCACCATCTCACTTTGTACCGTTCTGCCCAGTGCCCTCCCCACAGCTCAGGTAGGAAGGTGCCCTTCCCGCCTTGCCAGCCAGCAGTGGTCAAGCCATCCAATAGCCTCCATAGCACCTCCTGCGTGTCCCTGTGCATGGCCCTCTTCCTCTGTCCTCACCTCGGGACAGGCCTGCTGCATTCTCTTGTCCTGTATCCTACTCTGTATGTGCATCAAAGGACCAGTCTTAGAAAGCAAAGCAATCAGTCCCTACCCTGTCCAGGTCTAAAACCTTTCTAGTTTCTATCACCTACCAAATCAAGCCCCAGTCCACAGGAAGCCCCCGGGACCAGCCCTAAACACTTGCTCAGGCTGGACGTAGCGGTGACAGGTGATTGTCCTCCAGTGGATGTGGCTCATCCCTTTGTCCATGTCTCCCTCAGTTTTGGTCTCTCCGCTGTCTTTGCAAGTCAGAACCCTGTCTTCTCTCTAAGGTCCAGCTTGACCCTCACTCCTCTGGGAAGCTTGCTATGATGCGAACAGAAGAACACTGACTCTCTCCTTCTCAGCCCCCTTCCCAGGGTGACTTCAAATAATCAGGATCCACCTCCCCCCCTCAGAGGGGTCTTTCTACACTTTCTTTTTTAGGAAGCTCAAAGGTTTAAAAACATTTTTTAAATTGCAAAAGGTAAACATGCTCATAGAGAAAACATATAAAACATGAAATTATCCTCTCTCTGCATCTTAATTCTAGTTCTTTAGAGATCACTTTATTCTAGTCTATTAGGCATCTGTATGCATTTCCTAGTGCTGGCATAATAAGTTATCATGGGCTCAGTGGGTTAAAACGACACAAATGTATTCTCTGGGAGTTGCTGGAGATTCTCTGTCTCATGAAACTAAAATTAAGGAGTTGACAATGTGGTGTTCTCTGGAGCCTGTGGGGGTGGCATCTGTTTCCCAGCCTCTTCTGGCTTCTGAAGTGGGCCCTTCCTCCCTCCTTACAGCCAGTAATGACCCGCTGGGCCCATCCTGCTGCTGGCCTCTGATGCCGACTCTTCTGCCTTCATGGCTCACTTAGAACACCGCTGTGTGTACCCAGAGCCCAACTAGGTATTTAGGATAATCCTCCTCTACTTGGGGCTGAGGCTGGGGGTGGGTTCTTACCATATCACCCAGGCTGGCCTCAAAGTTCTGTCTTTAAGTGATACTCTTATCTCAGCCTTCCAAGTAGCTGGGCCTATAGGTATGTGCCACAATGCCCAGCTTAGTCTGCTTTAAGGTCAGCTGATTGAGAACCTTAATGCCACCTGCATCTTTAATCATCTTTGCCACACAGCACAGCACATCCACAGGTTGCAGAGTTAGGGTCTGGACATCTTTGCGGAGGGCACATCTGGCTTCCATGGAATCCTCCTGTGTATTATGTCCTATTTTACATCCATCTACTAGTATCAATATTAAAAGATATTTATTTTTAGGGTATGACTTTTAAAGGTATAAGATATATATTGCTTTTTCACCTTTTGTTTATTTGTTTATTTTTTAAATTTAAGTTTATTGGTATAATTGAGGTATACATAATGACCCATTCATTCTAGGGAATTTGTATCTGTACATGGTATATCCTGACCCCTCTGCCCTCCTCTCCCAGCCATTCCCGTCCATTTTTTTAGACCCCTTTCCCCTCCCTGTTCATGAAGCTCGGTTTTCACTGCATCTCTTGTGTTTTTATGGAACCCAGGGCCTCTTGTGTATGCGAGGCAGAAGTCCTCTGCCACTGAAGTACACCTCCAGTGCACGCTCTGGATTTTTTTGTTGTTGTTTTAAAGAGAAAGGAACAAAAACAAAATAACAAAAACAAAGACAAAAACAAAACAAAAATATAAAAATGATACAGTATTTCAAAATAAGATGACAGGAAATCAACAATGGTTGTTGTGTTACTTATTGTTATCCTCAAAGTAGTTGCTCAGTTTACCAGATATAGGCATGCAAGATTGATCAAATGATTAAACATTAACTATGCCTTTCAATAAATCAATAGAAATTAGTAGTGCAATTATTTTAGCTATCTTGTGTATATATACATATATTTTTTTCTTCTTTCTTTTTTTTCCCTCCTTTCCCTCATCCTAGTTGTTCTTTCCTATTGAGCAGTTTCTTGCTCTTTCACAATATCTACTGTACCTTTCACATTTTATTTACACTTTCAGTTTCCCACACTAGGGAGACAATGTGAGGGTCTGATTTATTTCACTTATGAGTATGGTTTCTAGTTGTGTCCATTTAGCTATAAATGCCTCAGAATTATCTTTCTTTATAGCCGAGTAATACTCCTTTGTATAAAAATACCACATTTTTCTTATCCATTCCTCAGTTGATGGGCATTTGGGTTGTTTCCAAGATTTTGCTATTTACAAATTGTGCTGCTATAAACATGGGTGCACATATATGCCTGTGGTATGATGCTTTTAATTCTGAGAAAATACCCAGAAGGGGAATAGTTGGGTTAAATGGGACCTCCACATTTTGGATTTGTAATAAATAATTTATCTTGTATAGTTTCACATCAGTTCATGTAGAGCCCCTCAGTATCTTTAATGGTTGCATAGTTTGTCATGGGATAAATGTTTCATAGTTCAGTTAATATTTTTCTACTAATGGGCATTTTAGCAGCTTTCAGTTTTTTATCCTTGGGTCTGTGTTGGTGCCTTAGACAAGAAGGTCTGCAGCATACGTGTCCACAAGGGGGCCTCCAAGGCGGGACGGGTGTCTGTCATTTTGCAATTTTAATTATAATTACATTTTATACACCATTAAGTAGAAGTTTTAAAAGTGTAACAGTGCTTGCTGTTCAAATTCTTTTATGTTCACCAAATCGTGATCTTTTCTTTGGGCGACTTCACCACTACTCCTCTGTGGGCGAGATGCATACTGGTGTCCCTTGCTGTGATTGGGACACAGCCACCTCATGGTGCTACTCTAGTCTGTGCATTGAAGCCCCATGGGAGAGCCTGTGTTTCCTAGCTCTTCTGCACAGCCAGCTTGGGTTGTGGGACAGAAGATGAAGGGTGCCTCAGGGCCGTTAATGTTAACTTTTGCTCCAAGGTTTTAGAATTATTTTATTTTATTTTTTGGTACCCAGGGCTTTAGCACTGAGCTATATCTCCTGCTTATTTTTTATTTTGAGAGAAGGTCCTGGTAAATTGCTAAGTTGCCCAATTTGGACTCAAACTCACGGGTCCTCCTGCCTCAGCCTCCTATGGGACTGGTGGAATTACAGACATTTGCTACCCTGCCTGGTTACAACAAGATATTAAGTATGAAGCATTAGGTACAAAGTAACTGCGCTGACTTGCCAGCAAGGGGGGACTTTGGGGTGGGTGGTCAGAAACCCCGAATCCCGTTAGAAGGATCTGATGTGTTTTGCAGACAGAAGAAAGCATGGGCAATGGCTCACCCAGGCTCACCAGACCTGTCCCCTGTGCTTGTGGTGATGATGACATTGTGGGTGGCCTCATCTCCAGCAAACCGAGGTTGCCTGGAAACTTGGCTGGTACCAAGCACAGGTGTTGGGATGAGAAGCAAGCAAGCCCGCTCTGAACAGAGAGAACGTAAGATACAGGGTCAAGAGACAAAAGCATCATCAGTGTTTTTCGGCTGGCAGTAAACATTTGTGACCTCTGAGCAGACCTTCCATGTATGGCCGCCCCTTTATCCTCTGAGTGGGAATGCAGCCTCTCTCCTTTGAAACTTACATCCAAGTTTCTTTTAAAATGCATTTGACCTCATTTACTACAATGTTCTTGTTTCTTAGCAGTATGTTTTATGTCCATTTTAAAATGATGTTATTTTGCTTAGGAAGGCTGCAGGATTCAAGGTCAACCTATGAAAAATCAGTTTGATATCTATACAGAAAAATCCACAAATGAGATTAAGACAATTCCATTTATGATAGCATGAAAAATAGTAAAATACTTAAGACTGTATTTATTGAAAGAAATGGAGAAAATCTACAAAGAAGGGAAACACATCTCATGTTTGTGGGTTGGAAGGCTTGATGTGAAGAAGGCAATACTCCATAAGCCTGCCCGGGCTCCACACCAGCCCTCTCAAAATCTAGGTTACTTTCTTATAAATATTGAAAAGTAGATTCTAAAACTATGGAAATGCAAAGGGTCCAGAAAAACCAAAGATACTTTTGAAAACAAAAGCTTGAGGAGTCACATGTCTCAGTTAGAAAACAGTATAAAGTTCCAGCAATAAAGGCAGCACAGACAAGCAGGACCTCATTAAAAATTCAAGATGTTTGTGACTCAAAGTGCACTATCAAAAGAAAATCAAAAGATGATACACAAAATACAGTACACAAAATAGCGGCAAACCTGACCTCTGATAAAGGACTTACGTTTGGGGCTTTATAAAGAACTCATAAAACTCAATAATAAAAAAAAAAACCCAACCCCAAATGGATGAAAGATACTAACAGATACTTCTTCAAAGAAGACATAGAAGCAACCAATTAATGTGAGAAAAGCCACTCAACATCAGTAGCTATAATGTGCAGGTCGAAGCCAAAGTGAGAGACCACTTTATATTTTTTATATCACTTTATATGTTTTTTGATGTGTGACTGTTATACAAAAGACTGACGCAAAAATATCACCTAGAGAAACTGGAGCTCTTTTATACATCTGGTGAGAAGAGAAAAAGACACAACACTTTGGAAATAATTTGGCATTTTCTCACCAAGTGAACACTTTACTTGTAGCTATCTACTCAGGAGAAATGAAAAAAAATGCTGACATAAAACCTGTACCTATAAGTTCATAGCAGCATTGTCCACAATAGTCAAAAGGTAGAAATAATCCCAATGTCCATCAGTTGATGTATGAGTAAATACGATCTGGTATGTCCATACAATGGAATAGTAGTTAGCCCTCAAAACAGTAAGGCAGAGACACATGCTGCAGTGTGGATTAATCTTGAGGACAGTGCTAAATAAATAAAGACAGTCACAAAGCACTACATACAAGGTATGCCTGAGTGGGCAAATCTGTGGTGACAGAGAGTAGACTAGGAGTTTCTGAGGGCCGGTGGGGAGGTAGTGGGGGGGGTAGAGAACAACTAGAAGCAGGCATGGGGGTTCTGGGGTAAAAATCTTTTAAAACTGATGATGGTGGTTGCACAACTGTGTTTATAGTGAAGACCACTGGATTGTACACACATAGTGGGTCTGTTGTATGGTGTGTGCATTGTATCTCAATAAAACCCTCAAGTGGAAAAAAGTAATATTCTTTCAAATTTGCATACTTGTGAACGTAAGGTTTTTCCAAATGCCAGAGCAATTTCTGGAAGAGGTGGATACAGTGGGGGCAGGAAACTTCTGTGCTTTTATATGAAAAGTTCATGGGTTGAGCACCCAGGGAAGGTCATTTCTAGCCTCTCCCTGATGACCTCTGTTTCTTTCTATACAATTAAACAATTTATTACAGTAAAAGGCACCTTGCTATTAACCCCCGTCACTGTACTTCCCCTCCCTTGGAGGGCACTTATCCCACAGGTCTTGCCACTTGATGTAGCAGTGCTGGAGAGCTCTTTCTTGAGTGTCTTTCTGAGGTGTGATCAAGAACACAGAATGCTGCTGCCGAGCACCATCTAATGGAAAGTTAGGCTCATAAGAGCATGATGCCTGGTCCTCTTCCACCTTGTTCACCAGGTCTGGCACTGTGATTTTTTGCCCTTCCCCAAAGCTGAAACGGCCAGGAAAGGGAAACGTTTTGAACTGATGCAGGACTTTGAGGCAGCTGTGATAGTGCAGCTAAAGACACTCACGAAACAGGGCATCCAGACAGGCTTCAGAAGTGCGCTCAAAGGGAGGGCACGGTGAGCGAGATCGATGGCCATATGGCTTTCATTGTAGTAAGCTAAACATGTATAAATATTCACTATATTTCTCAATCCTACCTCATACATGCACATCTTGAGGGTCCAACAAAACGTTTCAAAATGTCTCCTATCCCAACAGAAGTCATTTTAAAGACGGAAGTGGAAAGAAACCAATTTTCTTGTGCACATGTGTGAAAGCCCACGTGGGAGAGACAGGGGAAGGCTGGGTAAGGGAGAAGCGCCGGCCCTCCAAGCCCCGGTCTTGCTCGGTGTGTGCCGGGCTCGGGCCGTACAGTTCGGCAGCACAACTGGACGCTTCGCCTGGGCTGCTCTGCCCTTCACCTCCTGCAGCTGTGGGGTCTCCCCGAGGGTCTGTGGAGACGCACTTGCGTTCCTCAGCTTTTCTGACCGAGTTTGGTCCCTGTGGTAGGCACTGCGTGGGGACCACCTTTTCCCTGTCATTCATCCCGACAGGCACCGGGGCGGCTTCCAAACCTTGGCTCTTGCGAGCAGCGTGGGCCCAAACACGGTTAAATGGAAAGGGGAAGTGCTGCTGTTGGACAGCAGGAGCACCGTGAATTACTGCACATTTTATGAAGTCCTAGGAGAAAGGAGCTTGAGGTCTCACAGAGAAATGATAAAGGGGGGGACGTTAATTACCATGATCTGATCAGCGCATGCTGTATAAATGGGTTAAAATATCACACTGAACCAAATAATGTGTACAATTCATACATGTTAGTAAGAAAAGAGAGGCATTTGCTCTGCACTCTTTTTTTCTTTTTGTCTCAAGCTGTTACAGTCTCAGGAGAGGTTTGAGTCTGCTTTGTGTGTTTTATTTTTTGTTTTTAAAGAATCCTGGAGGATCTATTTTTACTCATCTGTTCAGGTGTCCAAACGATGAAGACATTTTCCCCCAATCAACAGCCACCCACCCACAGTGTCAGTGTGTTCTCCCAGTCGGCTGCTTAATGACGGTCGGATTCCTGCCCAGCTCTTACTGCCTGCAGCTCTGGAAGGCGCCTACGCGACCCAGCGGCTGGTGGCAGGACACGGTGTCAACCAGGAGAGGGCAGTGGCCCACAGCCTGGCCTCTCCAGGGACCCTGATGATTTTTGATTTCACACTGAGGGTTGCTGGGGAGGAGGTTAGACCTGAGTGTGTGGCCTGCATGTGTGAAACTGTCACAGTGAAAATGTCATTCTGGGTAATTAATAGGCATTAATAAAAAATTCAAGAAATTATATCAAGAAATGTATATCTCAAGGGCTAAAACCACCAAAATTACATCATGTTGGGAATTTTTATTAAGAAAGTGGATTTTGGTTGCTTTTGTCACAAATAAGTAACTGTGAGGCAACAGACCTGCTACTGACTTTGTCGCAGTAACCACGTTCCTCTCAGTGCCCTTAACATCATGATGTAGTCCTTACTATACACAATGAAATTTAATAAAAACCCGTAGACGGAGCTCTTGAAGGGCTCCAGACGTCCATGCTGTCAGCACAACCTGTGAAGCCACGTCCAACAGGGTGCGTCTCCTGGCCCTTGTTCTGCCCGTGCCTTGCTTCCCCGCCCCCTGACACCCACAGTGCAGTTTAAGGCCTCGTTTGGATTTACAGAATAGAAACTCAAGTCACTTTTTAAAAAATCCATCTTACTTCATGTACTGAGAAAATAACGATCATCTCCCTTCTCACAAAACCTATGCAGCATTTGTGCCTGCACTTTATGACTATAAATACGTCCTCCCTGATGGGAGGATTCTGATGAGAACTTGCGTTCGTTTGCTGCTGCTGCTGTGACAAATCGCCACAAAACCAGAGGTGTCAAATGCCCTCCAGTTTGTGATCACGCAGTTCTGGGGATTGGAAGTCGGACGTGGGTCTAACAGCGGCACACAGATCCCAGACAAGGGCCGAGGTAATTTCAGATGCTCCAAGGGAGGATCTGTCCCTCTGCCCGTGTCCCTCCTCGAGGCAGCCTGGATTCCATGGCTTGTGGTCTCCTCTTCCATCCTCAAAGCCAGCAACGCGGCGCCCTCTGGCCTTTGTTCTCTCGCACCTCTCCTGTCTCTTTAATCATACTGCTTGTCATTGCATTGCTCCAGAGGAGATGCTTCCACTTCGAGATCCTTAACCTATGGGCATCTGCAAAGTCCCTTCTGGCATGGAAGGAAATATCTTTACAGGATTAGGGTATAGAGAGCTCTCACCTTCCTTCCACGGAGGTTCAGGGATAGGAGGGTTCAAATGCTCTATTTTGGGCCAAAAGCTTTCATTTAATTCTTATGATAAGGAGAATCAGCCACATATTTAGTACTGGAGAAGAAAAAATGGATACAGATAATGGAAATAAACCTACAAAAAACATCAAGGCTCACCAGGATGGTTTTCTATGACACAGGGAAATTGGTTTATGTTTGTGTGATAGATTTTACAGGCAGAGTGAGTGCCTGTATCACCAAAGTTTGAAATGTTAAAAGAACATTGAAAGAACGTGGAGGCTACTCAGGCTTTCTAAAAATTTTTAGATCTTTTTTTTTTTTTGTATGTGGCTATGTGAAATGATCTAATGAAGAAATGAGTAAAAATTATCAAGTGGTGGACTTGAACTATATGAATAAATGAATACATATTTTTCTGTTAACAGGTGTCACCAGTGAATAGGGCTATTAACAGTGGGTTTGTAGTGAATGACTGTGATTCCATGGGGAAAGCCACTGTAGTGAGATTTGGCGGAGTGCACTGCTTGCGTTTTTATGTTGTCATAAAAGAAAATGATAAATAAATACCAGATAGAGAATAATGGGAAGAATAGCAGTGGTTCTTTGTGCAACAAAAAGCTACCATGAATTTAACAGGATAATGTACACTTCCAAAAACAAGTTCAGGAACATGTTAAAGATATTCAAGATGGGGACACCGCAAAATGGCTTTGCCGCTTTGGCCCTGGATACATTGTCACACTAAAGAAACAAGGAAACGTCTTCTATTCATACGGGTTTCTTCATGACTTCCCCAGGGCTCATGCTGCCTAAGTGTGAAGAGTCATATGGACATAACATCACCATGACAGTGAGTGGGACTCCATCACCTTCTGGAGGGTTATTTTTCTTATTCATCCTTGCTGGTGTTTGAAAAGTCATCAGCAAACTACCTGATGTTTGGGCTTTAGTTTGAGTCCACACTTTTCTCAGAAATGGAACATTCTAGAAGGGGCATGGAGACTCCATGGGGGGTAGACTTGTAAGTGGCCTCCTGTTTTCCTAATTCTCTCTCTGCATCTGAAACACAAGAACTGGATTAGGGGTAAATCCTTGGTTCCTGTTAGTTCTGAAATATGATCATTTTGGGGCCAAGACAATAGGAGAAAGGAAGGAAGGAAACTTCTAAAAGAAGAAAACTGATGACTCTAAAACCACAAAAGAAGTTTTGTGTTTTGGCCTCGTCAACTGGGAGAGCAAGGTTATTAGCAGTAACTGCACTGCCGTCAGAGGCAGAGACAGAGGCGGGTGAGTTATTTCTATTTCACAAACACACTTCAAGCCTGTAAGATACTGGAAATAATTTCTCCTTGTACAACATACTTTGCTGGTGGATTATAAACAAACATGACCAGGTTCATCTGGAAAAATTTGCTCTTGGAGTTAAGTAGCTTTCCAAGGTCATTACACTTTGGCAGCCGGCTCATGGGTGAGATGTAACCTGTTCTGGCTGGGCTTGGCTATACAATGTCTATAGTTATAATGCATTTATAAACATGGAGGGGTGGCAATAAAGCAATGCATCAGGGCAAAAAGGCAGAACAAAAAACTGTACGACCATGAGTGCTACAGGCAACCTCTGCAAATATGCGTGCTTGTGGGGAAAGCCTTGAAAGGCTGAGGGAGACAAGAGCAACAGTAAGAAAACCAGCCCTCTCCGGTGGGGATGTTATAGCTAATTTTGCTGTTTTCATGCTTTTCATGTTACAGATTTATTTACGCGTTCATTATTGCATTCATTTGCAGTTAGTTTAGCACTTGCTATGTGCCAGCCCTGCAGTCCTAGAGCTCTCGGTACAGACCCAAATCTAGGTAGAGTCACATGCAGACAAATAGTGACGGCCCAGTGAGTTATATCCCATAGCAACAGCATTTCACAAAACTCTGATGAGGAAGAGAATTTACCAGCAATGTGGCATAGGTAATAGATCCCCCGCTTCTCCTCCACCCCCTTCTTTGCATTACTGGGGACTGAACCCCAGGCTTCACACCCAGCTACCTCCCCAGCCTCTTTTACTTTTTATTTTGCAACAGGGTCTCAGTAAGTCATTAAGTTGCCCAGGCTGGGCTTGAACTTCTGACCCTCCTGCCTCAGTCTGTCAGAGTGCTGGGGTTACACATCAACGGTACGAAATATCCCAGAAACATGAAAAAAGACGAGAACTCAGAAATGTCCCTTGGTCTTTGTCACCCTTATCTTGTAAAGATAAAGGTGACAAAGTCCCAAGAGTTTGTAAGAAATGCAAAAGAGATGACAAGTATTACATTAAAGAGAAGAAGGGGAAACAGTTTTGAAAGGATAAAAAGCAACTAAAGAAATATCAGAATTTTAGGTGCCGTATCAAGTAATCAGCAGTTATAACTTTAATTTACTGGAATCAATATTTTGGGAAATAGTAAAAGCAGTAACTCTCATAATACATTATTCAGAAAATTCTTTAAAATGCTTTTAAATGTGGGAAAATGCTGGCAAGCTCCATGTAGCTTTGAAATATCAATTAAGTGCAGCTGACTTCAGTTTGGGAGGATACCTGCTGGCTTCCAGGTGTGTATCAGAACCAGAATGAAATATTAAAATCGTGGTCTCAAGAAAGATTTTAGAACAAGCTACCTGCTCTTCATTTCTTTGTGAAAGAAGAAGGTGCCCGGTGATGGATGATTATGTCATTTTGTTGAAGGGAAAGTTTCAAAGTCCCCTGGGGTCTTAGTTAATTTAATCTCCATGTGGAAAGAGCTGGATTAGGCTGTGATTTTCATTATCTAGTTTATTCAAGAAAAGCAAGAAACAAGACATTTGGTTTAATAGAAAAGATGAATTGTGTGTGTGTGTGTGTGTGTGTGTGTGTGTGTGTGTGTGTGTGTGTTTCAGTATGTATCCTCGACAGAATTTGGGAATGTTTTTGGCAGCAGGGAGCGCAGAAGGTCTCCTTGGGAAGCACCACAGTAAGGGGTCTGGAGGGCCTTTGGCACCTGTCACAAAGGGTGCGGAGATTCACAAGCTTCTCCAGGAGGTCCCTGAACTTGCTTTCAGCCAGAGATACATCACTGTCACTTTGCAGACAGGCGCAGACAAACATAGTGGCTACTCCTACTTCATTAACACAGAAAGGCAGCCCGGGTCCTGCAGGTGTGCTTTGCGCCTCTTAGGAATGACACAATCAATTAGTGTAGGTTCACCTCAGAGGGGCGCCATGGCCATGGCTTTTGGGCCGAGGCAATAAAGACCTGTCAATTGCGATGATGTTTCTGGAGCACGGTGGGGACGAGGCAGCTTGTCAGGATATGAAAAATGATAGCCCTCCGAAAAGCAGGCGCGGGCAGTGTCCTAGCAGACCTGACAGGCACCTTGTCTCCCCCCAGTTCCCAAGGCACCCTGATAATTACCAATCACAACCGTCTTGATGTAGGATACAGTGTTGTGGCACTGACCAGAAATAGGCACAAAAAGGGAAAGCGGTGGGGAGCAGTGGGTTCTTTCTCATAATTTGGTACACATTTGTTCCTACAAAGGGGTCAGAAATCTCAAAGTGGCTGATAGGACAATGGGATCTTGAGTCAGAAAGGTGGCTGAGTTCAGAGCTGTTAGGGTAGAGTCTCATCTGTGTGGTGCGATTCCATTTATTGAAGCACGGTGAATGCATGTGTGTGAGCGTGTGTGGGCTTGTACACACGTATGGGGGCAGTGCTTTCCCAGACAGAAGCACATAGACATTGACTTAAGCATCAGCAATAATCACTATGTAATGGGTGGTATCATTCATAGATGTCTGTGCATTTTATGTAAATTAAAACATATTCTTCTGGACAGCATAACAGTCTCAGTATTTTGAAGCCTGTTAAGGGGAGATACTAAAACATGGCATTGTTAAAACAGGCAAGTTGGCAGTTGATCATTTTTAACAGAAGTAGTATGGACCCTCATTCCACCCCACAGACCTCCACCGGGAGCAGCTGGCTGGATGCCTCCCCCAGTGGGAGTCTGACCTGCAGCCCTGCCAGTGCCAGCTCTAGACACACATGGGCCCATAGCCTCCTCCCCAACCCCAGTGGTGGGTGGGGTATTCTGCCCTGGTGTCGTAGTGACCTTGCTTGGAGACCTGCCTCTCTTTCCCTCCTCCCACCCTTTTCCCTGAGCTGTGCGATTCACCTGCCTGTAGGGCCCCAGAGTGGAGGATCCTCTGCCTGGCCAGCATGTGTCACTACCATAGGCAGCAACTCTCTCTCTTCACCACAGGAATGAGGCTTCTCAGACACTGGTGCCATCTGGGCTGAGCCCGAGTTTGCTGATCTGCTAAGGTTCTGTGCCTCCTAATCCTTGGGGTACTGCTTGACACCTCAGCGCCGGACCCCTGCCATTTACTGGACAGCGTGGCCCACGATGTCTGGTTGTGCCGCCACCTGCAAATCCTGGCTGTGGTGGCGCTACCTCTACTGTTCTGCCCATGCCTTGCCTTGCTGTGGGGGTAGCTGGGCACAGCCCAGGCACTCATAGCTGGGCGCTGGCGCTCAGACTTCCTTCCTGGCTCTCGAAGATGCTCGTCTCGATGAGATGAACAGACAGATGCCCTACGTCCCTTCCCCTGGACTGTCCTGGCAACAGTGTGAATCAGTCACCTCTCTGCCTCTGTGACACGATACCTGAGGATAACAACTTGAAGAAGGAAAAGTTTGTTTTGGCTCACAGTTTCAGAGTACTCAGTCCATGGCACACTGGCTCCCTTCTTTCTGGGTCTCAGGTGAGGCAGAACACACTGGGGGGGGGGGACAGAGGAGAGCTACTTAGCTCATAGTGGAGGGAGACAAAGAGCCCAAGAGGAGGCATTGGAGATAAGATCTGCCCTTTAAAGCCAGCCCATCAGTCACCTGCTTCATTAAGTTGGGCCCTGCCTCCTAATAAGCACATGTGGTTAACAAAGTCATTCATGGATTAATCCACTTCATGGTGTTGGAATCCTCATGATTAAACCACTTCCCAAAGCCTGGGAGCTTGCAACCAAGCCTTGCATATAGTGGAGTTCTTAGGGGACATTCTGGATCCCAACCATGACTCAGTGGCTCTGTACAGTCCACCCAGGGATGTTGTGCATGCTGCTGGGGTCCTTGTTCCTCGGTACTGTGGGCACCGTGTGGGGGGTGCACACATGATGGTCTGGGCCCAGGAGGGCCTTTCCCCTTCCACCAGCTTCTCAGAAGTGATCATGGCCTCAGTATATGAACCCCTGCCTGACTGACCTTTAGCCTAGGAGACAAAACCTTTTAAATTTATGTGATACAAAAGGAAGTGAAAACCTTTAGCTCTCCAGATAGGGCTACCCTCCCCAAGCCATGGCAAAGACATAGAGGCCTCTAGCACAGATGCCAAGGAAACTTCCTTGTCGGTTCCTGATGAGTTTTTACACTTAAAAAACTTCTTAAAATCTTGTGTTTCGTGGCATAGTAGGGTGATTAATATATCTCAAATAGATAGAAGAGGATTTCGACTGGACTCACCATACAGAGACAATGAAATGCCAAGAGGACGGTTGTGCTGCTGGTCACCCTGATTGGAGCACTGCATAACGCATACAGGAATGGATGTGTCCCCCTGTGCCCCATAAGTATGTACAGTTATTATGTTACAATCAAAAAAGCAACACAACAAAGATAAAAAAAAAACACCTATTCTTTTTCACTGAAATTTGCTCCCCCTAGCTGCTCCATTCAGGCAAAGCTCATCCTGCGAACACCTGGGGAGCTCTGCTTACCTCCTGGCTGTGTGCCCCATGTCCTACAGGGTCTGCCCAATGTGGGGCAACCCTGTGTCACCTCCTTGCCTTGTGGTTGTGCCCATCCACCCACTCCAGGCTTCCCACATCTCCTGTGCCTCCTCCTCTTCCAGAACTTGAGTCACGAGGCCAAACTCCACGGGCTCTGCTAGCAGCAGGCCCGGATGGTACCCGGTGTGTCAGTCTTTGTGCCCTGAGAGACAGACACGGCACACACCTCAGCCCCCATTTCTAACTGCCTGGCTTTCTGCCTCATTACTGACCATGACAGCACAGACAGCGTCAGCTCGGGGGTCAGTAATGAGACAGGAAACTTGTCAGCTGGGACCTAGCGTGTGAACGGGAGACTCTGGTTGGCATCGTGCACGATTATGTACAAATTCACAGCCCATGTCAGAGAGAAACACCAGCTCATTTGTTTCCTCATTTGCAGAACCCTCCCTGTCACGACTTCTTGCTTCTAGCACCTGCTGAGCAGGACTTAGAGATGAGCAGTGGTGTGGGTCAGGGCCCACGGACCCCCATCAGGGGGCTCCTCACTCCCCATTCACAGAAAGCTGCGTGAGCGAGCCTCCTCCAGGTGCAGAGAGAGCTCCTAGGGCGTAGAGAGTTTGTGGGGGACGGGAAAGGTTGTAGCCTCTGGCGCATGTTATCACATGTGCCCACAGGGTGTGGCTTGGCCAGCTACCTCCCAGAGGGCTGTGTAGAAGCTGGCACAGATGCCACTCAATCGCCGAGGTGGTTGTGCAGCAGCGAGTTACAGTCCACTGCATACAGCAGCAGGGGAAGCCCCACCTCCTCGGCGCACAGCCCCGGGTTAACTTGGTAACATAGGATGAAGAAAAAGTGCGGGGCTCCTTCCCCTCCACCCAGCTCATTTCTGCTCACCTGCTGGCTGCTGGTCCCCACCCAGAACCTTGTGCCTTTGCTCTTTTGTCCTGGAGCTTGTGTTGTGCAGGAGACAGGGTGGCTTAGGGACTGCAGGACGCCCCATAGGAGATGTGTTCATTTTCAGGGTGCAAGTAACTCCAGCTGGTTGTCTTTGTGCATTCTACACTTACTTCCAACTTGGCAGAACCCTAATACCTCATGGACAAATGTCACTCGTTCTGGTCAGAAGGAGGAGGTCCACGGTGCCACCAACTGAGTGTCCCCATAGACAGGATGTCATGAAAAGCCTCAAATCCCTTGAAACAAGGAGATTTCTTGCAGTGGGGAGACACACTAAGGTACACACTCACTGAAAATATATTTTCTGTAGTATTTTTACCTGTTGAATACAAATTACCCAAGTAAAACATGCATGCATGTTCTCTTTTTGCATACCAGCTAAAACCCACCAAAATGTGTGTCTTCATTGTATGATCTCAGGAGACTTTGCAGTGCTATGAGGCTGAACAGTGGGGAGGAGCAGAGCTCCAGGGTTTGGTGCATCATAGACAGCTCCTCTGGTGATAACAGGGTTCATACTGTCAAGGGATCGAGAAGCAACACTTTGCTGGGTGTGGTGGGGCACTTCGGAATCCCAGCGTTCTGGGAGGTTAAAGCAGGAGGATCATAGATTCAAGCCCAGCCTGGGCATCTTAGCAACTTAGCTAAAATCTTGTCTCACAATGAAAAATTTTAAAAAGGGCTGGAAGAACTGGATATGTAGCATCACCATTTCCTACAGAGTTATTGCTAATTGGTGACCAGTTTTCCCTCGGGTCAAGTATTATCACCAACACTGACTACTGACACCGAGTCCTCTGTGTTTGTTGTGGGTCCCAGTGAAGAAAGAGAGGTAAGGAGAGAGAGGAGGTGGGGGGAGATTTGTGATTAAGGTAGGCAATGCACTTAAAACTGTCAACCCATCTCGAGGGTTTTACAGGCAAATGGATACACCTAGAGACCATACTCATAAGTGAAATAAAGCAGACCCACATGTGATAAAGCCATACTGTCTCCCTACTGTAAGCACTTGAAAAAGTACATAAAACCCAAAAGGTACAATAGATATTGTGAAAGGGAAGGAAGTTGCTCAAAGGGAAGGAACAACTGGGATGAGGGAAAGGAGAAAAGAAAGAAAGAAGGAAGGAAAAAAATATGGATATGCAAGGAGAGCTGGGATAACTGTACAGCTGATGTCTAGTGGTTTATTGATAAGAACAGTTAATGCTTAAATTTTTCTTTTTCTGGTCAGCTCTGCACGATTGTATCTGGTAATGTGAACAACTAATTTGAAGACAACACTATGTAATATAACAACCACTGTTGAATCCTTACTACTTTGATTAGTGAAACTCTGTATTGTTTCTAATTTTTTATTCTTTTAATTATTTGATCAATCTTGCATTCTTACAGATAGTAATCTGAGCAATTTTGTTGACAATAACAATATGTAATATATTAACCCTTGTTAACTTCCTATCACCTTGTTTTGAAACTGTATCGTTTTTATTGTTTGTGTTGTTTTGCTTTTTGTTTTCTAGATTAATTGCATTTATTTAGTCTTCACTTTATCAGCAGTGCAGCCTAAAATTGCTGTTATCCTGTTTTAATCAATTCTAAAATTGATACTACTGATCATATAGCAACTGTGATGTAATTTCAAGAAAACCTTTAAGTTCAAAGAAGCAGCCCCAGCATACAGGCCAGCAAAGGCTGGTAAACAACAGCGTGCCCATGTGGACAGTGTGAACAAGCTGCGGTCCACAGGGCTTCATCCATCAGTAAGGGCCACAGTCCTCACGATGTGTGCTTGTGTCAGAAGAGTCGAGATGGCAGTGCTACTGCTTCAGTGGTACCTCTTGAGTGATGCACTGGTAGATGGTTTAGTAAATATATTAGGAACTTGGTCTAAAGTTAGTGTTGTGTCCAGTTATCTCACAGTCTCAAATTCCCAAAATCTGCACCCTCTTGTTTTCTTTGTGTCATGGTTAAATATGTCATTTGTTGCCAGTGTCTCTGTCACTGCTGCTGTCACCATCACTGTCACTGGCCAGTGCAGTGGGGCTGCCCTGGGCTTCCTTCTGTTCTGGGTCCATTGCAAAGTCCGTCATTGCTCTCTGGGTGAGATTCTCACAAACAAGCAAGCTGAATGCACTCGCCAGCTTCACAACCTCAATGGCCTCGGCAGGACTGTTACATGCTTTTGCACTGTTAGTAAATTCCTTCAGCAGTTCACTTCTGGGGATTTTATTATGCTTCCTAAAAAGTTCCAACATCTTCCTCCCCTGCAGCTGAAGAGAGACATGAAACACAGCCTGGCCTCCTCCCCTCCTATAACAACGTGGGTCTGTCCCAAAATTGTGTTGTTTGGTTTTTGTCTTGGTTGTTATTTTGTTTTCTTTTCTCTTTAAAATAAAAAAAAGGTGCAACCCGCCCCCCCCGTTGACCCAAATGTGCCTTGAGAAGTCTTCCATAATGAAGATTTGGCGGAAAGAATTCTTATATTATGTTGCTTACCATGTTGTGCTGGCGTTAATATCATGAAAAAGACTTGCTGTGGAGTTGACACAGCAAACTATGGGGACAGATGACAAACTCCTAGATCCTTAATCCATTGCTCATTAAAAGCAGGTTTTCTTTTGAAGCAGTCAGGGACTTAAAAGTGGTTTTTGCTAAAACCTGTGACTCTACACTTGGGCCTACAAGTGCCCAGTAGGTAATTAAAAGCAGAACAAAGCTTGAGCTTCATTTTGTACCCTTTGCTACCTTAAATTTGGATATAGGTATGTTAATCTCTTAGGAAGTGTTGGCAAAACAAGGTTGATTAGCCTTAAATTTACCCATCCCCCTTCAAGACTGAGAACACCAAGGTGAAAATAACTTATCCTGATTTCTAGGGACATCTACCTCTCAGATTTCACAATGCCCAATTCCAGTCCACCCTGAACAATACCTAGAAATCTCCAGTCATTGTGCCAAATCTGTGATCCTCTGGGTTCCAGGAAAAGCAGCGCTTTGCCGACCACCGCAAGCACAGACCCTCATAAGCAGAGACATCACCTCGGGAACCGAGTAGCCCCAGGCTTCGGGATTCCTCTGCAGCTGCAAAGCAGGACTGCGCCGTGCCCAGCCAGCCCCAGCCCGCCCCATCACCCCATGGAACTTCTCCCTTTTTATCGGCAGGCCAGCCTGACCCGCTCCCTCCCTCGTGTCCCTTCCAGCTGTTCAGACTGCAGCCCAGTCCCAGTTTTTCTCTTACTTTCCTTTGTTAAGGGGTCAGCTTCATCTTTGTGAGCCCCTCAGATTAAAGTCTCTCTTCATTTTCTCTTACCTCCCAATGACAGCTGGTGCCTGTAAATCCATCCTGTTCTTTAGTTTTAGTTTCCATTATCACTCATTCTAGGACCGCTGCTAGCTGGCAACAGGAGGCACGCGGGGCTGGCCACCACTTCTGTTCATGACTTGTGCCATGGTTTGGATCTTGAATGTTCCACCCAAGGTTAAAGGCTTGGTCCCAAGGGTGGTGGTGGAACCTCTAGGAGGTGGGTGATCTTCAGGCCATTAGGGGAGTGCCCTTGCTGGGCCCGGTGGGACCCCAGTGTTTTCCTCTTCCTGCCTCTTTCCCCCTTCTGCTTCCTTTCTTCCCCTTCCCCATCCTTTTCCTATCTCTTTCCTCTTCCTCTTCCTCTCTCTTTTTCCACTCCTTGCCCTTTCTCTTACTGGACATGGGTTACTCCACCATGTGTTCCTACCATGATACACTGCCCACTACAACAGGGCTGACTGATCATGAACTGGACTCTCTGAAACCATGAGCCAGAAATAACCCTTGTATCTACATAAGACAATCGTCTCAGGTACTTGTTATGGTAATACAAAGTTGACTAAGACAGCCTGCTGTTGGTGGAACGGATTCTCCCGCATCGAGAGAGGAAATCCGAACTATAAATAAAGAGCAAAGAAATACAAATACTAGGAAGCAGGGAGGCAGATCTTTTGCAAAGGGGAAGGGTACCAGGAGATGGAAGGAGGAGGGTGGGAGGCAGGGAATGAAAAAAGAATGAAGATGTGTCGTGTACACATATCCACGCCCATGGGGAATGCAGGCATTATGTACTGCAAACGTGGACTAATGAAAAGACTGAAAAGAAAACCCTCAAATAGAAAGGTTAATGACAAACGTTTACAATCTCAAAGATCACATAAAGACCTCCAAGAGTAGATCAAGGAGGAGAGAGATGAATGATAAGAGAAGAACGGAAGCTTTCTACCACTAAAGGCTACTGAACATGTAGTGGGCATTCGTAGTTTTCAGTGGGAGCCCAGGGTAGTCACCCCACTCACTCTCATATGTGTGTTTGATCCAGAGTGATCAAATGAGATGAGGACTCAGAGCATCATGATGTAGAAGGAGGGGCTGGGGATATAGCTCAGTGGAATAAGTGCTTGCCTAGCAAGTGCGGGGTCCTGAGTTCGATCCCCAGTACCGCAAAAAAAAAAAAAAAGAAATTAGAGATGATGTAGAAGGAAAAAGGGGTCAGTACCCTGGAATCCCCTTATCTCCAAGTTCCTAGAAACAAAAAGACACTGGCTTAGGACAAGAGGCCAATACTTTGCTGGGCCATTGATCAGCTGTAGAACTCACCTGTGGAGAGGACTCAGTGACATGATTGAAAGACAGAGCTTGAAAAGCAGCCCTGGAGGTCTTAAGGCAGAGGGAACAATTTGGGTGGGTCTGGAGAAGCAGCTTGCTTCCTGTTCAGCCACTGAGCCTTTCTGGTCGGCCAGGGACCAGGGGTGAACCATGGGAGCAAAATAGGGGAACTCATGGTCTAGACCAGTCCTAGGTGATCCACGTGGATGGCACAGGAGGCCTCAGAGTCCAGGGGGAGGAGCCTCACAGGGCCAGGCTGGGTTCTGCCCGACAGTGCTGGGCACATCGTGGGTGCTGAGTGATTGATTCTCTGCACCTGTTTCTCTGGTTTCCCACCTGTCTTGTTCTGCCTAAGTTGGCTGTTTTTTTTCAAAGTAAAAGAGTGTCTAGTGCCTGAAGACAGTGAATTCATCCCTGGTGAATCAAGCATTCCAGGCTGGGGGCTTCACAATGGTTGGCTTTCTTCATTTTCCCCATGTTTATTTCCTGATAGGTAACTGCACCATTTTAAAAAGGAAGAGCAGAGAGGGAAGAGGGAAGGCAGGAGGACTGACTTCACGTTGGAGCCCGGCTGTGCTTTTCCCACGCACATGGCCGTGGCCCGACAGCTGAGGTGTCCTTGAGGGGAGAGGGGCAGCAGGAGTCAGCCAAGCACTGGGCCCTTCTGCCTTCTCCGCAGCCGCCTTTCCCTCTCGCCTCTACTCCACCCCTAACAGCACCCAGGGCAGCCTGTGGATGCTAAAGAACCAGGTTTATTTTCCATATTTTATGTCATTTAAAGAGTAGTGCTTTTTTGAAAAAAATAATGAAAGAGACCCCCAAGCCATTGTTAATATATTTACATTATCATTTAAATTTTATGTAGTTACCTCCAGGGTACAGCCAAAAAAATCAGGGAAGTGAGACAGAAACTTGCCAAGCTGTTTCCACAATCCCCAGCTTGCTACAGTGCTTCCAGTGTGGGTGGTTGCTATGGGCAACTACTTAAATAAACTCGGGAATGGTGGGGAGGGAAGGCTGCACAGATTTAATGGACTTACCTATTTTGGAAAACAAAACAAATCCAAACCAAAACAAAACACCTCACCTTTTCTCACCAAGGGTCACTACTCTGTCCCACTAATACTAGAAACTTCCTCTACCTGGATATGATTGCTTTTTTCAAGACAAGGAGAGGAAAGTAAGAAGGAGGATCTTAATTTATCTTAAATAGCTCAGGCTCAAATTATTCCAAAATGAAAAGAAGGTGGAAATTTTTAGCCATTGATGGACTATCATCATGACTGCTAAGCTAAAAAACAAAAACCAAATAAGTTGAGTTATTTTTATGATGGGCCTGGATTGCTCTCCAATGGGAGATGGTTTATATTCAACCCTGGAGTGACGCAGTCTCTAAAAATGTGGGTTTTATGGTTACACTTTCTGGTTTTGGTGGCTGGGAATGTATTTCACTTTCTATCATGCTTTTTATTTCATTTTCATTTTCTCTGAATGACCACGTGCTTTGTGAGGCCCTAAATTACCATGTTTGTTAAAGTTTCTTTTAAACTCTTAGCTTCTTCCTGAACTCTGGTTCCAGGATTATAATCCTTTGATCATTTTGATATGGTGTGAATATTTCTTTTGCTTAGAATTAGGACCTTTTCCTTCCATAACTCAGCACAAAATATTCCCTGTTCAAAGAGGGAACATGTGACCTAACTTATGGTACATGATCACAATCGAATACTTGCCAATATTAAGGAGTTAAGGAGAATGTGGTAAGTCTCTGTGCACATGTAGAAAAGAATGTCTAAGGTACAGTTCTGAGAGTGAACCCCTGGTGGAACCGTAGGTGGAAAGAGTTTAGACATGTGTATGCATAATATGTGCATAGAACATTTCTGAAAGAACACAGAAGAAAGTAAGAAGTCTTGCTTGGATGGACAGGTAAGAAGGGTTTGGGGAGGCGAGGAAGATTTTAAATATTTGTAGGTGCTGCTGGAATTTTTGTATTTTTTCCGTAATAATAAAAAAGAAAATCTGCCCATTTATTCCTAACATAGACACGGGTAGACAAGGAGCTTCGTGGTATAGTTTATCACACCGAACACAAATAGCAATCAGTGTGGTGAGGCGGTCACCGCTGCTGGAGTCCTGGCCTGGTGTGGGGTGGCTTTTGACAGTTGGTGTTCTCAGATCTGTGTCACGTGGTACATCGATGCTTTGTTGCATTGGGTCACTCTGGCTTCACATTGCCTTCTTGGATTGATGCAACTTTCTGGGGCTTTTTACTTGGTTTCAAACTCTGCATACAGCATTCGTTTCTCTCACAGCCACAGGCAGTGGAGTAAAGTGTTTTATGGTACAGGCTCAGGTTCAAGGCCTGGCTGTACCTCTGATAGCTCTGTGACTCCTGGAAAGTCTATTCACATCCTCTGCCCCAGTTTCTTCTGTGTCTATGTTACTGTAATACTATTTCAGGTGGAATAGGTACAATTAAAGTCTGTTTTAGAAATGTTGTTATTAGTATGAGTCTGCCATTACATAACGTCCACACTCCTTGGGTGGAGCTGGTACCTGTACATAACACCTCTCCATTCTGTTTGCATCCCGTTCCCCTTGGAAACTGCACCCTTCCCCATCTCTTGGTCTCCCTCCTATTTGAGGAAGATCTATCTCCCTACTTCCTATTATCTATATTGCACGTTGTTCTTTATTTTTACTTGGGTTTCTCATATAGGAGAAACCACATGATAGGTACGCTCGTGTGTCTGATGGATTTTACTTAACATTATGGTCTCAAGGTGCATCCATTTCTTATAAATGACTCAAGTTTATCTCTCTTTATGACAGAGTAGTACTCCATTGTGTATAAATACTACATTTTATTTATTCCTTCATCTGCTGATGGACTGTGCCTGCCATAGATGGAGTACTTCCAAGTGTAGTCATTTTTATTCTTGGAGCTTTAGGGCAAGGGTGTAACTAGATATATTCTAATAACAAGAACAGGAAGTAAAAAAGAAGTAAAAAAAAGCTCCAGAAAAACAGGAAATAAAGTAACAATCATCTATAAAACCACCTCACAGAAAGAATGGCTCCTGAGAGGTTTAAAAACATCCTCTAATCATATGTGCTCATGTAAGTAATACGGAGTGTAATTTCATCTCAATGAGAAAGCCTCTCCCGCATTATGAGAAAGCCTTTCCCTCTGCATTATGCTAAACAACACACTGCTTCCTCTCCTGATTCTGCCATCAATTTCCTATCAATAATTGGACTGAAATCGAATGAGTTCTCTGGGTAGTTAAGGATTTAACCAATAAAAGTCTCACTGACCACCCACAGGCAGTTTCCATTTTTAAAGCTTCATTTCTTTATACTCACATTTCTCCTCCACAGTCTGCTGCCTCAGATCATTCAAATTCCAGGTGAAAATCCTATCTTTTTCATGGGGACATCCCTTAATATTTCCATTCTATATTATTTTCCCCCTCTTTTTGGAGCACATGAGGCATTTTTAGTGTGAGGTAATGTACTCAAGGTAATTTTGAAATTTGCAAATAATTACACATGGTGACCATCATCCACATGGTTCTGACCCTCTTTCTCTGCAGGGAGCACAGCTGTGTGAAAACTGGGATTCCTCTGGGAAGAGTTTTTGGTTGAGAGCAAGAAGACCCAGGTCTTCGAGTCCTCTGGGCAGTGTAGGCACAGCCCTGCTGGTCTTGGGGCTTCCACTTCCTACCTGAAATACAACCGGGTTGTGATGATCTCTAAGGTTCCTTCCAGTTTTGCTTCTAAAATTGTTTTTTCATCTTATCTCTGAAGAAAGGCTCTGGGGAGATAATGCACAGTGTGTGCTGGCAAATGCTTAAAAATAGACTATCTGGGAAGAAAATCTCTGACTTGCAGGACATGTTGATTTCCACGGTGTGAATATCCCCATCGTAAAAGACAGTTTAGCTGGTCAGTATATGAGTAGACAGCTTCCTAGGGGAAGGGCATGAGATAGAGTTGAGAGGTCGGCTACACTGACAAGAGCTATAAGAACAGGCAGTGGCCTAGGACTTTGGCCTGAGAATGGGCATCCTCTGGCAACGTGGAAGGCAGCCCCTTCCTGCTAAGGGAGTTGCAGCCCCTCCCTAATATGTGCCTGAGTTTTAAGGAAGTTAAAATGTAGAATAACTGGCTTTTCTTTAAGATCCTAGTTTCCTTTAAACTCTATTCTGGGTAACTGGTTTAGAGAGCCTGAGTTCCAATCGGTCATTTAAAACCTACAGAGCCTCCTGGGATAGGTGGCCACCGAGCAACTGAGCAATTTCCCTGCTCCACTTTGCCATGAGAAGTTCTAGACCAAGACGCCATGTGATGACAATCCACTCGGGACCCATCCTGGAAACCCAGGGGTTAGTTCTCTTCTCCTCATTTCCAATAAGTGCTCTCCTAACTTTCTCCTTTTGCCTATAATTTCATTGTTTGACTTTGTGAGACAATAAGCCCAGGTTCAGTTTGTATGGGATTAGCTATGTCACCATCACAGCAATGTTAAGCTACTAGGGTGACAAAAGTGAACACAGAGTTGGTAGAGTTGTCCTGCCATGGCTTTCATTGGCTGACTGGACCCTGTGTTGTGGGGTGGATCCTTTCAATGAAGAAATGTGGTTTCAGCTTTGATGAATATGGCGAATGTTACAATTTGGATCTTAAATGTTTCCCAAAGGCCATGTGCTGAAAGTTTAGTCCCAGCCCATGGTGCTGTTGTGTGGTGGTGAAAGATTTAGGAGGTGAGGCCTGATGGAAGGAAGTGAGGTCACTGGGGCTTGAAGG
Source organism: Dinomys branickii (assembly GCA_004027595.1). Classification (NCBI taxonomy): domain Eukaryota; kingdom Metazoa; phylum Chordata; class Mammalia; order Rodentia; family Dinomyidae; genus Dinomys; species Dinomys branickii. The sequence continues at coordinate 66,953 of PVLD010003699.1, forward strand.
GGATATTGTGGGACACTGGATCCTCCTTTTTCTCTGTCTGCTTTCAGGCCACCATGAGGGGAGCAGCTTCCTTCCACCACAAACCCCTCACCAAGATCATTCTGCTAGCTACCCAAAAACCATGGAGCAGCTGACCATGGACTGAAACCCCCAAAACCACAAGCCAAAAAATAAACTCTTCCTCTTTATAAATTATTCATCTCAGGTGTTTTGCCATAGTGACAGAAAGTTGATTAACATAGCCAGCTATGTTCACTGCTAGCTTTTTTCCATGTAACACTCCAACACAACATTTTTTCACTGGTTGAGAAGATCAGAAACAAGGAAAGTGGTCCTCACTTGGATTTTTAATCCCAGACTCAGCAAATGGAAGCTCTGGGAGGAGCTAGTTCTTCTCAGGTGCCTGGACTTTCAGCAGTGTCTACCTCTCTTGAGATGTGGCATGGAGATGATGCTGCCCAGGTACTGGCCATTTCCATTCAGCTTGCAACCCAGATCTATGCCAAGAGCATTCAACTCTCCCTTTTCTGGGAAAGAGAATGAGGCCCAGAGAACTGAAAGAAGATTCTGAGCTGGAAGTCAAAAACAATGTCCAGATGGTGTAGACAGTTCCCAGGCTGTTCAGGGAAAGGTCCCCACTGTTCTATGAGTCAGTAGGAGGAAGCAAGTTGGCATGGAAAGCAACACACTATAGTTTCAGATCCAGGACTGAGCTGGGTTCTCTCATGAAGCTCATAGCCATGAGAATCTCCTTAGTTCATCAGTAAAGTCTTGGCCAACGTCAACTCTAAATTCCTTTTGCAACTAATGGGAGGATCAAATGAGACATACTGAAAACTCTTGATTAACTCTTACTGTATTTACAGCTACTTGTTTGGAAAAAATAGGCTTGGAAGAAAATTAAAAGACTACTAGTTATCAGGATGGATGATCCAATATATTTGCTCTTCATTGGATCGCATGTGTTCACAAGTAAGTTGTAAATAGCATTGAGTAGTTAGCGTGGTTGTTGGAGAGGATCCCTCTGCAGCTCCAAAAGGACTAGTGAAGGCTGGTGTGTTCTGGCAACCCCCCTCGTCCTTACAAAGCTGGAGAGAACAGGGATTCCCCAGATGAACTGAAGAAAGTATGCTAATGTTCAAAGAGGATGACAATGCGAAGGATACTGTGTAGATATTTTTAACATGCTAATGTGTACCTGCCAGACTGAGTTCCCAACCTCCAGGTGGGCTGACAACGCTAAGCAGGTGGAGAGGGAACAGGGAGCTTTTCAGAGAACCATGGATTCAAAAGCACTGGGGGGCTGGAGAACTCATAAGTGCACAGATGCGGCTGGGCCAATGTCAGATAGAAATTCAACCCAGTGACTGCAGTTGAAGCCATTGCTTGGAGTTTCTGTTCAAATCATCTTATGCAAACAGGGCTAGGACAGGGTAGCCAGCATCTGGGCAGCACCAATGCTGCCCACGGCTGACCTGGGCCAGGTGCTTCACAGATGTTATTTCACACAGTGCTTGGACCACCCTCTACATCAGGGACACAAAACAGAAAGGCGCATCAGGAGGTCTTACTACTCTGAGAAGGGTTAACGCAGGGCTTTGCAAGTCCTAGGAGGAACAGAAAGCCCTCTGGGAGAGCTTGAATTTGAGAGAAAGATTTACAGGATGGGAGCTTTCTTAAAGTGTTTTCCCCACTAGACTCTTAAGAGGTATTACACCAGGAATCCTGAAGACGAATATACCCCAGTGCTTAGCATACAGAGGTGGCCAAAACCAGCAATGATGGTAATTACTGACATCTTTGGACCATGCCAAGCACTGTACTAAGTGATTCACAGGCGTTGCCTTCTCAAATCTTCGTGATTAGTCTTGAGATAGGGAAATAGCATTATCCCCATGCAACTGATAAGGAAACTGAGGCACAGGATAGTGACAAGACCAAACCTGAAGGGACAGAGTCATGATCATGAACTGGGGTAATCTAGCCTCAGAGTCTGAGTTCTTTGGAGCATTATGCTGCTATGTCATCATTGACTGAATAATGTGGAGGAAATGGCAATGCAGAGATAAGGGGTAGGGAATACCATTAACAAAAGCTTCAGCTGGGGTATTGGTTACCCAATATATCTAGCTGTGCATCGGGGCACACGGAGGTATGCACACCTCTGCCTCTTTGAATGAGGAGTGATCATGCTGATTGTCTTTGACAGTGAGATCCGAGAGAAGGCAGTGTCTCACTTCCAGGAAATAATGCTCCACTGGCCACATTCCATTTCTGTGGTCACGGAAGCAGCTGTTGACATGGAACCTGGGTCATTCTGAGCATCTGAGTGATATTCAATGAGCTGAGTCCCCTGCTAATTCATGATGATAAGAGCAAGTAATAAACAGTTGAGATGTGGGGGTCGTTCATGAATGGAGCATAATCTAGCCTATCCTAGCTGGAACACAAATTGGTTCCAGAAATGGGGTGCTATTGTAACAAGAACAGCAAACCTCCAAAGCCTGTGACTGCACTTTCAGCATTTGGTAGCAGGCAGCAAATCCTTGCTTTCGGAGGCTGGAAAATTGTTGACCCCTGTTGAACAGGGATGAATCACTGGGTACACTGTTTCCTGCAACTTGGAAGGAAGATGATGTAACAAATGAACTCATAACTCTAGAGGTAGTTGCTAAGCACAATGTTAACAGCATGTGCTGGTTACTGTTGACAACCTTTGACAAGGTATTACACAGTACCAAATGAGCTCTGCCACTTCTGAAGTCGGAGTGAAAGAGAGGAGGGTTGAGACATTTGCGGACTTACAGGATTTGAAAAAGCAACCTATTTCCAGCTCATCTGTGCTAGGTAAACCTACGAGGGGATGTGAGGGATGAGGGTACGTGGCAAAGTTCACATCAAGGATATGGCCACCTACACCGTCGTCTAAGACTTTGAATGGCTTCAGAGAATTTAGAATGAAGATGTAGTTAAGTAAATACCACTGGTCAGGCCAAATGATCCAGAGAAAATTAGCTAATAAGTTTGGCTCTCTTACCAGCTCAACGAGTGGTGAAAAATGGAGACAAACTGATAATTGCAGCTAGAAGGTACACATGAATCTGATGATTGGTACCTGGAACTCACCGGGGTCCACGTTATGGAGCTGACCATGGTTCTGAGACAGCCACACTCCCCAAGGGACAGGCCTAGGCCAAAAGACATTCATTCGAGTGATTCCGGAAATCTCTCGGGGTCCCGAGGAGCACACATTCCCTCCCATACCTTGATGCAGACTGTGGACGTGGGAAGGGAGAACACCAGAACTGTCCTTCTGGGGAGGGAGCAGGAGACCTGGAGAACAAAGGGTGGGGTGTTGCTTCCAGCAGCATCACCACAGCCTAGTCCAGAAACATTGTGTCCCCCTGGCACAGAGCCCACAACATCTGGGGGCAGAACTGCTGTGCTCAATGACTACTGTCCCCCCCACTCTTTCCTTCTGAATGGGAGTGTTTACCGGAGTTCTTTTGTTCTTGTTCTACAATTACAGACTGGCGTGTGGGAGGCAGACAAGTTTTGTGTGTGTCTGTATGTCTCAAACACACACCCAGGCAGGACGAATGTTACTGCTTCCCATTCTCTGATGTTCGGATGATTGTACATAAGCCATAGACCATCACTTTGCAGCTGATACTGGGTCAGGATAGGGTAGGGCTTTTGAGTGTTCTCCCTGTGATGGGGGAACATGAATATTTTTTGCTTGCAGGAGAGATAATGAGCTAAATGTTCAGCATCCAGAAGGGTAGTCATGGCAGTCATGGTAGTCATGGCAGCTGCTTGCCAGCTACTGCTTTGCGTTTATGTTCTGGCGTGTGCTATGGGGGGCTGCCTCTTTGGAGTTGGACACTGCTGTGTCTCTAGCTTTCGCCAAAGGTTTGAGAAGGAGAAGGGCTCTTCCACTTGCAATCAAGAGTCTCCTCATCCCGCACTCTTTCCCCGTCTTAGAGACTTGGAAGCTCTTTGTCATGTGGAGTACCCAGACCTGGCCTCCTGGAAACTGTGGTGGGCAGAGTTCCCTTCTGACCCAAGGTGGGCATGTAGCATGAGCAAGAAGAAAATTCCTGTTGCTGGAAGCCTCTGTGATTTGGGGGCTATTTTATTTTACACCCATCTCCATGTAGCCTGTGCTACATGGGTCTGGAGCCTGGAACACTTAGACCAAAATAGAACCCTGGACCAAAAATAAACAAAATAGAACCCTGGAACACTTAGGGTCCAAGTCTGATGGAAGCATCAGAAACTCGTAGAGGGACAGCAGGGAAGAGGATCTCAAAAGAGAATGGAGATTTACTGAGGTGCTTTTGAAAGCTATGCTGTGGACTTTGTGCGCAGACAAAATGGGATTCAGAGACAATTTTCAGTCATGGGGTAGGGGTCTGTGGAAGGGTTGGAGGTGGGAGGGGCTTGTTCCGACAAGGCAAACTGGTCCACTGCAATTGTTCAAGGGAGAAGCAGGGAAGCTCTTTGGCTTCAAGAGCTGAGAGGTGGGCATGGATGTTTCACAACTAAGTTAGGAGAATGGAAATGCCACTGCCAGAAAGGGAAGGGCTAAGAGGGGAAGAGATGTAACTCAGCAGCCCTGGATGATTTAGTTGCCTTGAAATTTTATCTTTCTGCATGGCTAGCTTGAAAATATAGGATCAATTTACATGATAAGAATCTGGTGCTAAACTTTAGCTGAAGTCTTGGACTCTTTGGGCTGGAAAAATTCTCTATCCGTACCTTGTTCATCTCCTTCACATGTCCAAGCAGAATTATCAGGTCTTTTAGAGAAATGCAACTCAAGACGTCTTAAAGGATGCCTAGGAAAGTTTCCCTAAATATCCTCCAGTTAATTTATTTAGTAATTAATAACTTTGCAGTTAGAAGTGCCTCTTGCAGTAACCCAAGTTTCTTGGGCTGCAGTTTGATTTCCTCTTGTTTGATACATGGGAATGTTGATGGATTTGTAATTCCATACACATCCTCTACGAAGATACGTTTATGTAGGGCTTATACTCAGCCTGCTTCCAGAAAGGATTAGAGGCAGCTTCTCATATGTCTGCCTTAGCTTCCTTTAAAGAGCTTTTCTCATTCCTGCATGGTGTCCTGCCATCTGTGCGCGAGGTGAGGATTTCTTTAATGATGTAAAATGAAGGCAAAGCTAATAATGTGAACTATGCTGATGAAAGTGTAACCTGCAATTTAAAGAAAAGCCCTTCTGCAGGTCAAATAAAGTGATTTTTTGGTCAGAACAAAATTCTGAAAAAGCTATTGCTATAATTGGAGTATTGGAAATAGAAATTGTAAAAAGTGTTGTATGGAGTGTTGTATAGAAATTATTGCTATAATTTCTTGTGTTGGAAACAATCCCCCCAAAGTTGTGTGTTAATGGCATTTGGAGGTGGGGCCTTCAGGGAGTGTAATGAGGACTAGGTGAGGCCATAAAGGCAGGGGCCTATGCTGACATTAGTATTGATATCAAAAGAGGAAGAGAGAGCAAGCTACTGTGCCCATCCTATGATGTCCTCTGCCTCTTTGTCAGGCTGCAGGAAGAAGGTCCTTGGCAGGTGCTAGAACCAGGCTCCTGAACTTAATCTCTAGAACTGTGAGCCAAGTAGACCTCTTTTCTCTATAAATTACCAAGCCTGTGGTGTTCAGCTATAGCATCAGAAAACAAACTAAGACAATGATCAGCTATAATACAGCAGACCCTGGAGTTGCAACTGGCCTGACATACAAACAACTTGAGTTATTGTGAAGGACCAAATAACCAGAGGGCCATTCCTTTTCCTTCTGGAGCCATCACCTTCCCCAGACCCAAGTGGGATTGTGCTCGCTTATGAGCAGTGCAGGTTGTTTAGAGGTGACTTCCCTAAACTGGCTTTCAGTTTAATTAGTGAGTCTAGTGGAGGCTGTGTATACATTGTCATGAAAGCAGGGGTTGATGATGGACAAGCATTGTTTGTCATCAATGGCCATGGTTGAGCTAAGATAGATGGGCTGCGATACCACAGGGCTAACACATGAGATAATGTCTCCAATGAGGCCTACGTGACTCCAGAGGAAAATCTCTTCCCAGAATTGGCTACAAAGCAGGTTACTCATTAACTGTAACCTAAATCTGGTGGTTCCTGTCCCTTCCACAAGAATGTTTTGTCTCCTCTGCCGCAAGCCTTCCCCTCTCACCACTTTTCAGCATGTCCAATCACAATCCTCTCACCGTTTTCCTCAACGAATAAATACCTAGGTTCTGGGTGCCTCATGGCTTTCTGTTCCTCAATAACAACTGGTCTTCCCAGATCCCTGCTGCACTTGTAGTTTGTCTCTTGCTGTTTGTTCCCACTATGCACTGTAACTTCAGACAAGAGACTGGAATCCACTGCAGGGGTGTCCTAGAGGTTAGGACCAGAATTTTAGTGTTAACTTACAACCAAGGCCTTGAGTTATGACCTGAATGCCAGCCATGTGTGCTTTCAGATGGTCTCAGATATAGCTTTAACTTTAAAGAATTCTGGAAGGAACATTACAGCATCCTTTCCTGTACAGGGTTAATTGCAAAACCCTGGGCCATTGTCTCTCTAAGGACACTGAGATCTGCCTGTGTACAGGAGGGAAACTTTGAAGGTGGTGTAGAGGAGCCCAAACCTTCGACTGACAACCTGAGTTACAGCCAGTCTTGGGGAATGGATTGAGTTCAGAAATCAAAAGTCCAGTGTACCTTTCACCTCTGAATTTGCAGGTTTTTTTCTTCTCTGTAGAGCTTGTCTTTGAGCTGTTTTCACTTTGTTTATGTTGGTTTTTGAGACAGGATCTTGCTATGTAGTTCAGGCTGGCCTTGAAATTGCAGCAATCCTCCTGCCTCATAGTCTTGAATGCTGGGGTTATAGGTGTGCACCACCACACTCTGCCAAACTTGACTTTTAGATTGTGTGTGTGTGTGTGTGTGTGTGTGTGTGTGTTTGTGTGTGTAAAATCTGGAAAGCTATATTTCAGTGACTTACACAGTATTTAAATATTATAGGTACTGAATATGTTTGCTGTATGAAAGAGTGACTGAGTGATTAAAGAAATATGATTTCTGATTATAATTAGGGTATTCTCTTTACCTGATTGTCTGTACCTTCACAGAGAACACTGATATTAAACTAAAGGAATAGCAACCAGAGAATCTTAAGCCTCTTTGCTAATGTAAGTCTTCCTTACAGGACAGTGAAGAGCATCTTTAATCAGGACTACTGTGACTCTTAATCCCGATTTACCAATTTGATTGGATTAAGAATCAGTAGACTTCTAAATCATGCTCCTGGGTGTGTCAGGGTGGGTCATGGAGATGTGATCTTGAGTACTATATATAATGTCTGGTCCCTTTCTCTCTGGTACTGCTCCCCTGCCCTGCTACCTGGATGCCATGGACCAAGCAGCTTTGCCCCACCATGACGTTTCTGTTTTAGAGGTTGCCAACCACGGACTGAACCTCTCCACGCTGTGGGCCAATGTCTTCCTCTAAGTTGTAGGTGTCAGGTATGTGTCTCATTGATGGGAAAGCTGAGTAATGTAACTATCTAGGGGAACCGGGAATTTCCCTTTCCAGACCCTTGTGGTCTTCTATTGCTCCCATTTCTGCTATTGCCGGGCCTTGTTAACATCGCCCTGTGCAAAGCTGGTCTGCAGTGATATGAAGGATCAAATCAACCACCATAAGCCATAGGAGAGATACAGGTCTAGGGTTTATTAGGCCATTTGTCCCCAGAAAGCTGAGCCCAGGCTCCTTAGAGGCCATCTCTTCCCCTTGTGTCTTTGGTTAGTCAGTGGTTTCTTAGGCTAGGTCCTCTGGTCACTGGGTCCTTCCTTCCTTGACCTCAGGCCATGTCAAAGCCAAGATTCTCAAAATCCTTCCTACTGCAAATCTGCTGCTTACAGTTTTGGGTCATAACTTACTTCACTGAACTGATGCTTCTTTAAAGCGTTACTCATTCCTACCATCTGCTTTGAATATCTCTTTTTCCTGGGCAAGACTTCTCAGATGTTCACACTCAGTTGGTTTTCCTTTTTCTTCATTTAAAAATGTGCACTGTAATCTCAATAAATCCATCATTCCGCCCAGATTTGTATCTTTTGTGTCCTTAATGCCTGGACTTACATCTTAGTGCTCACATGTAGTTGATGGGTAACCTTGGACAAGTTATCTAATCTCTCTGACACATGGAGGCCTCGTGTGTAAAGTGGGCAAAGTCACACATACAGTGTTGTGATGATCAAATGAGAACACAGGATATAGTCAGGCACTTAGGACCTCACTGAAATGTAAATATATTCCCTACATTTTGATCTTTCTGTTCCATCTCTCCCAAAGTATCAAGGCTTCTTTCCTTAAAGACATGCAAGTAGTTCTCTCTTGTCTGTGATTTGGTCTTTGTAGGTAAAAGTCAATCTATGCTAGTTTCCTTGCAAAATAGCTTTGCTAAAGCACAATTATATGCCAAGGGACCCCACTGGCACAATCTAGTAAAGGGCATCTCTAGTCCCCGGAAGGACCAATTTTAAGCTGGTCATGGTAATCAGAGACAGAATATTGCAGACGATTTTTTGTAACTAGTTCTTTTTCCTTTTAACCTGACTTCTAGCAGAGTTTTGAAAGGTACTTAGATCATATGCCTGTAAGCAAGTGGTAATTTCTCTATGAGAGAGAAAGACCTCCCCTGTTTTAAGTCCTTTCTATTTCTTACCATTTGGAAAGTGCAGAAGGGAATTGGAAGGGCTAAGGATAATAGCAGAAGGACAAAAACTATGTTGAATTCAAGTCACTGAGAGCCTGAATTCACAATTTGTATTGTCTGGTTATGTTATTTTGTTCTTCCTGCTATTTTATGGAGCTTTTTCTATTGTATGTTACAGTTATTCTGAGGGATATGTAGGAGAAGAATAGAAAAGCATTTGGGGAAAACAGACAACAGAGGAAATCAGGGATGTTTCAAACCCCTTTGAACAAAGATGGGATGACGTACATTGCTGTGTTCTTAAACAAGGTTGATGTCTTTGTGAGGACAATAGTGACACTCCCGTCTCCACCACCCCACCTCTTTTTCTGGGAAGGAACAAGAGGAACAGTCAGTGGGTAGGAAGGGCGTATGGATGTGCTGAACAGGCAGAGGACACTGTGTGTCTGGAAAGAGAAAAGAAACTCATACAAAGATAAAGAGATTCCAGTAAGAGGCGACAGTTTTGGTTTTTTCATGAAGAGCTAATTTATTTTACTCTCCCCTCTACCTCTTCTCAAAGTATTTTATTTACCAATACAATGTCCTTGCACCTTTAAACCGTGAACTGCCTCTTCTTTGGTGCCTTACCTATACAATGTACACATTAGAGCTGAAAATCTCCTCAGAGTCCATTCCTGGAGAGACAAATATGTAGCATCCTTGAGCCTGACTGCAGAGCACAGAGCTGAGTTTGAGTCTGATGCCTGGCCTGTGCTCAGGTGGATCCATCAGTGCTGGGATCTGCAAGTGCTGTCTGCCATGGCCTGGGCAAGGACAGCTGTGGACTAAGCCACTCAATTGATGCCCCACCTGCAAAAAGCCTAAGACTCTCATCTAATTGGGCAGATTCAGAGATATTATGCAAGTTATCTAAAACAGAGCTATTTAATATTTCACCAACTCATCTAAGACAAACTGAAAAAAAGGAAAAGACAAGAGGTGTATGGCTCAAGAAAAAAATGAAGAGGATTAACATTATGGATGGATAGAAGACTCCTGAAGCCTTCTGTTAGACACAGTATCAAAATTGCTAAGAGCTCTCACAAAAGCCTGATGTCCTTCTCACCAGTTTCAGAGGTGTTTCAAAGTCTATAATAATAAAGAGTATTTCTTTCAGGGGAAAATTTTTTTCTTAGTGGTAGGGTGACGGAATAAGCCAGCATGAAGAAACTTTAAAATGTTACTTCCCTCAGATCACTGGATGTTGGAATTTAACTTTAGAATCCGTTTGAAAAAGCCAGTTCTCTTACTATCATTTTTAAAAAGTTCCTTCTATAATATACTGAAGGCAGGTCCAACCAGGTTTGGGTTTGGTTTTAATTCACCATGGTAGCGGGCAGTAGCCTCAGCATCAGAAGAAATACCATATAATACAAGTCCAACCAAAAAACTTAAGTTTTTTTTTACTAGAGCCAAGTCGTGATGACTTCTTTTGAGGGAACTGGCTGTGAAATATCTCCACTACCTGCCTAAAAATTTACTATTCCATATTCATATGCTCATTTTGAAAATATTACATTCTGGGGTGATAAGCCAGTTCAAATCCACTGTTAGTTAATGACTAAGGAATGGGAAAAGCTAGCGATGGGGGGGTGAAGGGTATTGCTGATAGTTGTGGGATAAGAGAAGAGAAGCACAGAAACAAAAGTTTTCAGAATTAGCTATAGAGATGCACCTCACATTCAAGACTCCTAACTTCAGGATGTCTGACTGACCTTAGACTTTGTAACATTAAAGCCTAATGTGACTAACAGCTCAACCCCTAACATTAATAACATATGAAAACCAGCCCTGGCAAACAAACCATTAAGATGTCTTGGGCAACCAGAAAAGGAAAAGGGAAAAAAAGAAAAACAACAAAAAGTGTAGGGGTGCTTCTCCCCAACATTTCTGAGGAGATGAGAGTTGAAAGCCTCAAACAAAATGTTGTCCCAATCTCACTGGACTAATTTTAGTTATCTTGGTTCATGGCTATGATTCATCCCTAAAACTGTGAATTGCTGAGGAGGAAGGAGGAAAAAATTGACTTAAATGTCAAAGAAGTAGGAACATAAATATAGTTTTCTTTTTTGGGGAACTAGAATTCCAGGGTATGGGTATCTTTTTTCTCACTGGGGGCTAAATACTTCAAACTTCTAGAAAAATAACGATCTCTAGTCAAAACACCATCAAGGAATAAAAGACAGGATTGATTATGAGTCATGTCATGTCTAAAATTTTGCCACCTTTTCTCCTTGTGTGTTTCATTAAACCCAATTAAACCAGAAATCATTAATAATCGTATGTGGTTGAGTGATCAAAGGTTAATATATGAGATGTGATCAACATATATTATTAATGTTTAAATAAAAAGTTTATTACAGTAAAGACACTGCCATTAATCCTCCCTCAGAATACTTCCCTTCACTTCAGACACACTTATTCCATCATTGGGGCCACTTTCTGAAGCAGCTCTGGGAGTCTTCTTCATGCCTTTACAAGATGAGATTAGAAATATGGTGAGTGTGGAGGCTGCATATCATCCAGCAAAAGGCAAGCTCGTGAAAAGATGGCGGCGCGTCCTCATCCATTCCTCACCGGACCGAGCACCATGTGACTCCTAGCTCTTCCCCAGAGTCACGGTGATCGTGGAAGGCAAATATTTTGAATAGATTCAGGACACTGAGGCAGCCAGGACAGCACCACTAAAGACGCTCAGGAATGAGGACTCCAGAACTGCTGCAGAAAGTGGCGAGGATGATGGGATACATGTGTTTGAAGCAAGGGGAGAATTTTGAGGGGGACTTGTGGCAATGTGTCTTGTACTGTCATAATATTTTTAAAAATTTAAACAGTCACTATAGTTTTCGGTCACATCTTATATATTGCATCAATAAACCAAACTCAAAATAGGTGAGGGAGAGATGAATGGAAATAAGTGGAATCATGAAAAATGATGGGGATAGTCTCAGAGAAGGAAGTCTTGTGTTTTTTTTTTTTTTGGTACTGGGAATCAAACTTAGGACCTCGTGCGTGCTAGGTAGGAGCTTGTGCTGCTGAGCTATATCCCCAGCGCTGGAAGCCTTGTTGAAACAGTGGTCAGATGTATTTTTTCTTGCTACCAAGTAGGAAACAACAGAGACCATATGATGAAACTCTGTTCTAGTAAAGAACGTTTTCCAATTTGTGCAATGTTCCCTAGACAACTGGCTTCCATTTTGAATCTCCGTGGGTCTGGAGGAACAAGTTAGCAGCCATGAGCTCACAGTGGCATGATTTCTGTCTGAAACAGATGCACCTTTGCCCCACCGTCCTAACCCCTATCCCTGTGTGCAGCCCTCTTTGCTCTTAAAGCTTCTGGATGCTGAAAGAATGCACAGTGGTTGTAGAACATGGCCCAAGACAGCAGAGGAATACTGTGTAGACGCCAAATGAGAAAGGAAGAGCGCAGACAGCTTTTGAGTGGACCCTGCACACCCCGGAGGCTGTGAAGAGAGCAGCCCATGCATGCACAGAGTGACTGTGGACAGTGGTCCTGTCCCTGCCCTCAGCCTTCCTCAGCTTGCTCCTCCTCTCCCTCACAGCTCTGCTTTCCCTCCCTCTGTGGGCTGCTGTGAGCAACAGATGTCATCGGTCAGACCTAGGGATGCATGTGGCTCACGTGACCAGGACACCCAGGTGATGATTTTCCAGGACCTGTGGGAGGGGGAGGGACACCGAGGGCCAAGGAGCCTCAGCTGGTTTCCACGAGGAAGCAGATCGCAGATGTCTCCTTGGCTCCTCTGCCCACTGCTTCCTTCATTTGCATCGTCTAGAAACAGTGGGGGAGAACCTATGGCATGCGGGCGGAAGCCGGCTGTTTGTTATCATTGAAAGCTCTAAAAGGTTCACCACCCCTGGTCTAGATGATGTCAGTTGGCACCATGGCTGTCACTGCTGGCCAGATAGTTAACTGGTCCATAGAAGATAGCTGTCAGAATGATTCCTGGCTACTGTCATTTCCTACCACCTTGGCCCACTGTCTTTTTAACAAATCCAATTCTTTTCAGGCTGGGTATATTTATTTTCTGAGCCTGCCTTTGGGGTGCAAAGTGCAAAGAAGACTTGCTGCTATTTTTATTTGCATGATCAACTGTTACCTGTGTGGCCATGGTACAGGTTGAATTATATCGTTCACATCCATACATTGAAACCCTAACTCCCAGTGTCTGTGAATGTGACCTTATAGCAGAGTACTTGGAAAAAGGGTCTACCCAGATTGAACCAATTCGGATGATGCCATCAGGAAGGTCCCAGTGCAATGACTGGTGTCATGAGAAAAGCCACATGAAGACACACAGGAGGGATGACAGAGCTGCAGCTGCCAGCAAGGAACTACAAGCACTGCTGGCCCCACCAGAATCTAGAAGAGACCAGGAAGGCCCATCCTCTCCAGGGTTGGAGGCAGCATGGCCCAGTCCACACCTCTGTCTTGGGCTTCTAGCTCCTTGGACTGTGAAACAATGCATTTCTATTGTTCGAAGCCACCCAGTTTTGACAGTTTGTTATGATCACCCTAGGAAACTAGGGCATAGAGGTGGGAAGAAGGAAAACTGGAGTCAGAAGGAAAGAAAGGGAAGCTTCCTTTTGTGGGTGACTTTGCTAATGGACTGATGGTATTATTACCACTGCCATTACTGCTATTGTTATTTGCGGCACTGGGGGTTGAACCCAGGGCCTCATGCATGGTAGGCCAGTGCTCTATCCCTGAGTGGCTTTTCTGATTTTACTTTATTTTGACACTGAGCCTTGCTGCCTAGTTCAGGCTGGCCTTCAACTAGCTAGCAACCCTGCTGATTCAGCCTCTTGAGTTATAGGCTTGTACCACTATACCCAGCTGGTATTAATTCTTGATTAAAGTGACCCAGAATGGTTCCATATGGTCCCTTGGAAAAAAAATTCATGTCCAGTTTCTTTAAATATAATGTACTGTGCTATTTAAGTAAATTCCCATCATAGAATGGCCTGCTGTTTTTCAGTTCTCTTGATTAACAGTCTGGTTTGTTTTTCTTCACTCTACTGCTTTGCTCTTTTTATTTTGTTTTCTTAACGTTTTACTTCATAAAATAATATAAACACATGACTAATAACACACATTTCATCAAAATATGACATCAAAAGCAATTTAAAAATACTAGTTACCAAAATAGTAGGAAAAAATCTTTTAAACATTAACTGTTCCCAACAAACCATCAAACACTAACCATGCACTGATATATATATATATTTGTGTATAATTTGCTTTGGTACTTTTTACTTTAGTGCTTTAGTACTTTTTCTTCTTTCCCTCATCCCAGTTGGACCTTCCTTTGAGCAGTTTTTTTGATTTGATCAATCTTCTATTCTTACATCTGGTAATCTGAGCAACTTCATTAAAGATAACAATATGTAATATAACAACTACTGTTAATCCCTATCATTTGGTTTGAAACCCTGTGTTATTTCTAATGTCCTTGCTTTGCTTTCTTTAAAATAAAAATAAAAAATTAAGTAAAAACTGGTTGTCTGTACTATCTATTTTTAAGGTCCAAATGAGATTCTCTCTGTAGACCCACATTTGAAGGCTTTGATTTACTCTCAGGGCAGTACTAAAATTTAAGTCAAGTCTTGCATAAAATAATCAATTTCAGTAGTTTCTTGCAAATGCTGTTCTGTTTACAAATAGCACAAGAGGAGGCAAGGATGAATTACAGTCAATATTGTCTTATATCTTTCAGAACAAAAAACCACTTTTAAGGTCTTAGAAATTGTAATATGTATTACAAGTTTAAACACATATATCAAAAACCCTGGCAAGTCATCCAGTTTTCAAGCATGAGAAAATTCTATGTGTTTCTCCATGATAATTATCTCCATTATATTACTCAATTATCAGGAAAATTGAAGCCTTTTAAGGAAGAGTTCTCTTGGACATTAGTTGCTGAACAAATGGAAAGAATTGAGATAGGTGAAAGTTCTTATTGAGCAGAAATCTTATTTCTTTTCAGAAGTCATTCTAGATTGTTTCAACCCTTCTTTTTTGGAGTTAGTGGTTCAGCTTATGATTCATGCAGTTCATCCTTGGGTACCCCTGTTTTGGAAGACACTCGGGTACACAAATCAGATCTAACGTCAAAATTAACACACCATCCAGGGCTTTGCCCACTCCTGGACATCCTATCCTGTAGGATATTTTCCTGCCCCACCCACCCCTTGAGCCACATAGTCTGATAGCAGGGACACACGGAATAGACTACCGGAAGTGCTGTGTGAGTACCGGAAGTGCTACTTACTTGAGTGTGGTGAGCTCCGTGAGGGACGGCTGGGTAGCTTTGAGATAGCTCTCTCTCCGGGCAGCCACTTTGGGAGAAGGCTTGGGACTTGTGTCTGAATCCCCGCTGTCCTCGTCCCCCATGGCCTTGATATAGCTACCGCTGCGCATCCTTCGGCAAGGAATTTCATCATCTTTCCTTCGAGGGGTGTACCCTGTCCACTCATCTTGAGGAACCTAGTCAGACACAAAACACATTTTTCACTTTTTATATAATCCTACATTTTTCTTTTCTTTCCTTTTTTTGTGTGTATGTGTGACCCTGGATATAGGAAACAGTGATAATGATAAAAAACTTAATGTATTGACTTTGCAATAGTAGCATTTTACTATCACTGGTTTGAAAATATTTTTTATGCATGCAAACCCATGTCTCAGTCTTTACAAAACACCTGAGGTGTTAAGCAAAATGACCACTGGCCCTGATTCTTTGATAGTTCTGAGTTTTCTCATAGTGACAATAGCCGAGTCAGGAATAAAAATGTCACGGGATTGGAAGTGGCTGTACCTGAGCCTTTCAGGCGCTCATTTTTAAGTGTCATGTCAGACTCAAGAGTGCTTTATGCTTTCCCGATGCCTACACTGAACCTTCCACCGTCTACTTGCTCACAGCCCATCTCTCCTCTTAACTAGTGGTCGATTCCAGCAAGGTCTACTTTCCAATTCCTCTTTCCAGTCGCTGAATCTTTCTAATCCCCTCCTAATTTAGATTCAGCCTTCATAGATGTGCTTCTGTCTGAAAGCTTCCAGTGTTGCCCTTATGAAAACCTGGTTGCATTTTCTTGGTTTTTGTATATGTTGGCTTTTGTGCACATGCACACGCGCGCGCACACACACACACACACACACACACACACCCCTTTTCTTGAGAATATCTCCCATGAACACATTGGATTTTGATTGCTCTACTTACCTGGCATAGCTACTATTTCTCCAAATGGCTCTTTTCCTCTTGCTTTGCTGGGTACTGCCCTAAGTCCCTAATTATGAGGACCATAGAAGAGAATGTTAGCGTCCTCCTCTGTTTTTCTTGCCACAGTCATTTATTTCAACTTGACCAGGGCATTACACTCAGTTTTACAAAGCTTCTTTATGAATTTCTCTTTCCTGCCTCTTAGATTTTCCACTTAAACATGGACTCAAATTAGTTCCTACTGAATTTCATTCCTCCTACACTTGGTGAAAAAAATGCATAGTGGTCGTCCTATCAGTGTACAAGGGCTAATGATGAGAGACCAAAAAGAGAAGGAGGTTGGTTCTTGCCCTCAACATGCTCTTAGCAGAGAAGATAAAGTCTAAGTAAATTTGGGGAGAATTCTAGATCAACATGGCAGCAAGTTGAAGACACAAGGGATAGGAGTTAACAGTAGTGGTGGCAGGGTGTAGTGACCAGGGCTTCCTGGGCTTGGCCAGGTTAGCAATGAGAAGACAAAATGGTATTTAATATTTAGGTGCCATTTACTTACTGATTAACCATTATTTCATCCAATATTTTTGCAACTATGTTGAGCAATTTGCTCCACCAGTGCAGCAACCCCATCCATTTTTCTGCATTTCTCAGATGAAAAGCAAGTGCTCAGGGAGCCTAGAAAACTTTGCAAAGGATACACAGCTCAACAACAAATGGGTTGGATTTAAAGTCTTTTAACTTAATTTTTGAAATAATCTAATAGATTATTAGAAAACTATCTATGATGATAATGCACACTGTAGACATAGACTTCTAAATATTATGTTGTCTATGGAGAGATGCTAGATGCTGCATTAAGAAAGTACTCGTATTTGCACTTTAAGTTATGCATTTTCTGTATAATTTGAAAGTTTATATTTAGAATCACCAGGCTGAAAAGATGCTGCAATTTATGGACTTGAAAATAGTAGTTTGTGGGTTTTTATCCTGAAAGATATTTAAAATCTAAGCTTCACTTTGCAGCATTTATTTAACACATTCTTATATTGTTCCTGTGTGCAGGTTAGGGCTTTTTTTTTTTTTTTTTTTGAGACAAGGTCTTGCTATGTTGTCCAAGATGACCTTGAAATAGGGATATTCCTGTCTCAATCTCTGAAGTGCTGGGGTCATAGGTGTTGTACACCACCATGCCCAGCTTGCAGGCACTGTTTGAAAAGCTTTGTAAACACTGACTCACTTGATCCGTGCAGAAGGGTGCTGTTATTATTACTCCTACTTAACAAATGGGGAAAGTCAGGTTTCAGAACTTGCCCCATGCTCCTGCTCTGGTGGGCAAAGTGCTGACTGCTCTCTCATGGCGCCTCTCTTTCTAGGATGGGAGTGTTAGCGCCGCTTCAGGACCGAACAGTTGTAGTCTTGGTCACCTTGTCACCCTTCACATTTGATACAGTTGGTGTTTATGAATTATGCTGGTATAAAATGCCAAGCTTTTACTTTTTAGCTACAAAGCATCAAAATCACCACAGTAATGAGGATTTCTTAGGAGATGATAAATGGCTGAGAACAGTCTTGTTTTCCTTCAACTGGCAGGTGACTCATCACCAGATCCGATCATGCTAGAACTGCATTAATGGCTCAGCAGCTAGTTACATTTAAACAATTAGCTTGGTACGTGGAAGGTCACAGATGATGAGTCCAGCCCTTGCCATTTCTCCGCACTGATGTACAGTTCTTAAGTGTTGCTCTGGTCTCAGGAGGACGTTGGAGACTAATGACAAACTGATTATCTAATACTACTTATGAAAAAATTGTGGAAAATTCCTGTTTAGCTTAGGCTAAGAACTTGGGCCTTTACTAGAAACAGCCTGTAACTGTTGCTATGGAAACCGACTGAGAAGTATTTAATCTGTATACCTTTCTATTCAATAGCCTTTTCAAGTGATAGTGGCTCCTGAGTTGTACCAAAGCGACTTCTTTTGGGAAGGCGCATGGATATTAACACATTATTCATATACCAGGAGGTATTGGGTGACAAGAGTACCCAGAAAATAATACAGAGATCAGTTGCAGGAAAAATGTAAAAACACAGAAAATCACAACTTTGGAGAAGGAGCACACTATTGCTGAACCATAAGGGCCAGTAAAATTGCTATAATTGAACCCATTTTTATTTTTAACTCTCAAGCAAAAAGGAGAAATTACCAAGGTACATAGTTTTAGAAGAAAGCACACTCTTTTGTAAGGGCCCCAAAGAATGTGCTGTTCCTCCCTTTTGATGGGAAAGAAAGGGCAATTATGGTGGCAGTTGCTATTGTGATCGAGTCAAGCAAAAGTAGCCATGTCTTTGCAATTCAGAGAGAAAAGACTTGGAAAAATGTAAAGAAAAGTTTAAGGCTGCAGCTTTCTGAGAAAACCTTCATTATTACTGGTGATGGCAGTTTAGGCGATTGTAAGTCTTTGTAGGAAGGGAAGCTGGGGCAGAGAGAAAGGGCCCAGGTACTTATTGGTGTTCGGCCAGGCAGGGCCTACCTTGGGCAAGCCTCTTAGGAGGCAGTTAGACCCCACAAGCACTAAAGAAAATATAATAAAAGCAGTCTGATACAGGTGAAGTTTTACAACAACTATGAATGAGAAAGAATGGTTGCTTGCTTTCTAATGCTTATGTTTAGGCACTAATACTCCAAAAGAGAGCTTTATTTTTGATAAAAATGAGGAATAGTAGCATTTATTATTTCAGACACAGCCCATCTATGGCTTGAACCATGTGGTGTCTGTTATGGTTGATACATTGTGTTAACTTGAGAAGTCTAGAAGCTTAACTAAGTAACTCAGCAGTTCTACATCCTGGGGTGTAAAGATCATGCCCAGTTCCTCTAAGATGTTGTTCATTCTGTCAACTTGAGAAGTTTAACAGTTTAACTAAGTCACTCAGCGGGGTCCAGGATCCTCACTTTGTAAACATCCTGAGCTTGTGTAAGAAGAGGGCACAGAGATGGTGTGAGTGCTATACCCACCTCAGGGTGGGTAGCCTGCTTACATTATAAGGGAGGAAAAGAGGATTGTTCCTCCCCTTTTGCTCCTGCTGTTTTTGCTGTCTTCCACCGTCATGAACTGTTGGCCCTGTGCCGTGCCACCCCGCCTTGGAGCCAGCTGATTATGGGCTGAATGGGACAGTAGACAGGCACAGCAGGAAAGGAGCAGGGTAATTTCAGGAAGCATGCGTGCTAGGAGGCAGATAGGATGCAGCAAAGCAGCGAGTGGCTGGGGGTCGGGCTGCTGTAATGCAGCCACTCGGGCATGGCAGAAGTGCCATCCAGGAGGAGCTCTGACAGAAGGGCCGGGTTGGGAATAGGTGGGGGCAGAGCTTTTCAGGCAGGAGGCTCAGCCAGTGCAAAGTCTCAATAATAAAAACAAGCTTGGTGTCCTCAAGACTGAGGAATGAAAAGCCAACCCAGCCATGGAGCACCGAGCTCAAGTGACTGGGAAGAAATAAGAGATTCAAGGGCAGGGGTGAGCATGTAGGTCTCATAAGCTCATCTCAGATTCTCCTTCAAAGTTGAGCTCACTTCCCCCAGTGCTCCCTGTAACAGCTCCAGTACGGATCGTTGTGAAATCTAAGGTATGGGGTGGGGCTGTGATCAATATATATGGTGAATGTATAGATTAAAAATATCATTAAGTAGCATTACAACACATTTCCATGAACTTCCCTCAGAATACTCCCCCTTCCTTTGAACACACTTATTCCATCATTCCTGCCACTGTCTGAAGTTCTGGGAGTCTGCTTCTGTGAGGTCTTTTTGAGACAGAATGAAATGTGCAGTAAACACTGCTGCTAAGTGCCACCCAGCAGCTCACTGAATCAGGACGCTGTGTTCTCATCTGCTTCACTCCCTGGAGGTGCTACTCTGCAACTTCTCGCTCTTCCCCAAAGTCAAAATGAGCATGAAAAGTGAACGTTCCGAATACATTCAGGACACTGAGGTAGGACAGTGCAACTAACGGCTATCAGGAGAGAGGATTTGCAGAGTTCCTTCAGAAAGCGGTGAGGATAATGGGATAAGTGTGTTTGAAGTGAGGTGTCATTTGAAGGGGATTCATGTCTTTTAGTGTAGTACAATTTTTAAAATTTAGCTACTCACTATAGTTTTCTATCATACTTCATATGTAACACCTACACGAGGGATTAGCATATCATAGCGTGCAGAGTAAATCTGGCCCCGTTGTCTGTTTTTATAAATAAAGTTTTATTGGTGCACTGCTATGGCTTATATTATGCATTGTCAATGACTCGTTTTCAGCTACAAGGCGAGAGCTGTCTGACGCTGAGAGAGACTGTATGGCTCACAGGGAAAGTGGCAAGCCCTGATACACATGATCTAAGTAGTATTACCTTACCTTATTTGTATCACCCCTGAGCAGCATTTTATACAGTTGGGCTGTTCCTTATGGCCTTGTTTCCTCTTTCCAGCTGTCCTGAAGGCTCACTAGCCCTGGGAATGCAGTGTGCTGAAAGGTTAGCGACGGGACTCCGGATCAGATGGCCAGGGTGCGTTCCTGCAGGGCCAGTTACTAGTTCCCTCCTCGGGCAAATTTATTAATTTCTTTGAAGCTCACTTTGTCACCCCATAGAGTTCTTGTAAATTATGCATGGTGGTACCCACAAGGCAGGAAGTGCTTACTGAGCCTGTTTTAAGAAAGCTCTTCCCTCCTTCTGGCACTCAGCCCCTCTGTTGCTGTGCCCCAGTCATGGGTAGCTTTGGCTTCCCAAGGAGACACCAGCGTCTGATTATACTGTATGTTGGTAAAGTAGAGGCAGAAATAATCAAAATGTATTAAGCAAAAGCTTAAATTCCAATTCAAATATCTACTCCTGTCTTATTATTATTTTAAATTTTTTTGTTTTTTGGTATTGGAGATTGAATCACAGGGATTCATGCAAGCTAGGCCCGTGCTCGACCACTAAGCTGTATCCCTAGCCCTCCTTTTTATTTTATTCTATTTTATTTTTGAGGCAGGGTGTTGCTAAGTTGCCCAAGCTGGCCTTGTACTTATGATCCTCCTGCCTCAGCTTCCCAAGTAGCTAGGAATTATAGGTGTGCACCAGCACATCAGGTCACTCCTATAATTTCTGAGCTAGGGTTCCCCCCCAGATCCCTGTCCTGGGACTCATCTGTATTCTAGAGGACCCTGAACCTGCAGGCCTCTTTGGACAAGCCAGCTTGCCTGCCCTCTCAGTGACTGAACCTCAGAGGCAACATTCTGATTCACAGGAATCTTAGGGAGAAGGGAACTGCCATGAGAACTATTTTTGTATTTAGAGATTTCTAAAGAATCTTCGTCCCAATACTTATGAAGTTGGGACAAATGAGGACTGTGGAGGTCAGCGGCTGGGGTCAGAGAGCCCTGGACTGCACACGGCTCTGTCCTGTTGCTGCACCACACATCTAACAGCCGCCTCTGCCCTTGGAGGGTGGTTGGGTCCTGGGACACTGTGCTCACTGGCGGAAGGGTCTGTCTTCCTCCATGGCTCCTCCTTTCTCTCCCTGCTTCCTGCCCGCCGTGACACGAGCGGCTGCTCTCCGCCAGGCCCCTCCACGGAGCCATTTCTGAGTTTGAGCCTGCTGACCATGGACCGAAACTTCCGAAAGGTGAACCCAGAGAATCCTTTCTCCTTTAAGGTGCGGGTGTTGGGTATTTTGTCCCAGCAAGGAGGAAACTGACTAAGGCCTCTGTCCAGCTCCTAAGAACAGAAGTGGGAAGGCTTGGAAAGATAAAAGGAGACGAGCTTCCTATTGTTTGCATCAGCAGTGTATGGCCTAGGACAGTGCTAGAGACAATAGGTTTCTGTGTAAGTGCGACCCCGGGAGAAGGGATGAATTCCAGCACTAACTTGTTTGCATTCACTGTGTGACCTCGGATGGAGCACTTCACTTCTTTGCTTTTTTATCATCTGTAAAATGGGAACGATCATAAATGCATAATGAGTAAGGATAATGGATGTGAATACCTTAAAAGCCATAAATATGTGAGCAGAAAAATCGGAAGGCTACCTACTTTTTAAGTATAACCAGCCATACATATCTCTGGCATGAAAAAAACAGTAGCATTTTTGAAAGCTGGTATTCCTCCATTTGTTAGATATTTTAGGATAAGAAAATAAACCTAAGAGCCATAGAGGTAATCACACACAAAGCTGGAGAAATGTCTCCTCTGATAAGAACTAAACTCTCCTAAATAGGCTCATGGACCCAAAAAGATACTACTCTGCCTTCTAGGTCCTTTGGGACAGGGCTGTCTTTGTGCTGACCTTTTCTCCTCCTTAGATGTCCTCAAACACAGCTGAACCAGGGTCACAGAAGTCCTGGAAGACCTGTATGCTAAAGCTATAATGAACTAGGTGTCTTTAAAAACTTTTCTCAGAGGAAAACTTTTCAGGTTGTATGAGCCAATGTCGTAATCTCTGTTCTGAAAGTGTCAGGCACTTTGCTGAGCTTTGAACTTGACCTCACTTAATCAGCAAAGCTCCATTTCAGAATAAACAAAGAGTTTCTGCTCTACCCTTATTCAGTTTTCCTCTAAGAAAAAATACTGCATTTTACCAAGTCCAAAACCAGTGCAAATCCCTTCCGATTTTTTTACTGATAAGGAAGTGTCATCTTTAAACCTAATACTCCATAGATTTTATGATGGATCTCAGTACCAGGCATGCTAAAATACAAAAGAAAACGGGACCTGCAACAATATAAACTCTTTTAAAAATATGAATGTAAAGAAGAATAAAACATGGGTATATTTTGAGATAATTATAGAATTCAATGTTCATGTTCAGTAGCAGCCAAATTAATAATAATTATTAGCATTCATCTGTGTTGTTGCTTTATTAAAAACCGTATGTTCATATAATATCTCAGGGGATCCTTACAGATATTTTGAAAGTTATAGAGAACAGATACTATAATTTCAGCTTGTCCCATAAAGAAACTGAGACCCGGAGAGGTTAGTAACTAGTGCAAGAATCTGTGTCTTCTTCACATGTATGTCTTGTGGGGAAAGCTGTTATTTCACGATAATCTACAGAGCGCATGTTTCAGATAGGAAAGCAACTTCGTAGTGTTTTAAGACATATTTGCAAGAGAGAGAAAGTAAGAAGTAAGCAATGAGTTACATGCCTTGAAATAGAATGAAGAGCTTCTGTTGCAGCCTGGGAAGGCTTCTTCATAAGAGGCTCGCCCAAAGCAGAGTGGTTTGTGTACCTGCTTTGGCTGGATCCTGTCACTGACAGGTAACTGACGAGGCAGAGCCGAGGACTCTGTGCCAATGAGGGTGGAGTGGCTGAGAGATGAAGCCATGTGCGCAAGACTCCTGGAGAGTGATTATCTCAGGATGGGAAGTTGGGTGGTGAGGTTTGGAGTAATGAAAATGCGTGAGATTCTGGGAAATCTGAGAGCCACAAAAGGAATGCAGACACTTAGAAAGCCGGGACAGCTGCAACGGAGCGTATGTCCTGAACATGTCCGAGCAAGCCAGCACATCTGGATGGCACAGATGTGGGAGGAAGGCGATGCTCTGGGGCGGAGGTGGCATGGCACGCAAAGTCCTCCTGCATGGGGGCACTGAGGAGTGGGAGAAAAACTCAGGCACTGGGTAGAGTAGGTTCAAACTAGGACAACATAGCAGGGAAGGGTAGCGCTGAACGAGGTCCCAATAGTAAGTTTATCTTTGCAAGATAAACTCAGGAGCAGTTGGTACATCCCCAAGCCGAGGATTTTATCCTAGTGAGAGCAGCCAGAGAAATGGGGTCTTGCCCTTGGTTGAGGGGAGTCAACTGAGTTGGTCCTTTCCAGGCTTGACGAGGAAAGCTCAGCAGCAGGAGGAAAACCTCTATGTCTCACGTGTACAGATTAATCTGACAATTATGGGACAATGTCAAGGACAGGGAGCAGCACCTACGTTACTTAGTTGAATCCTTCCAGTCATCTACAAAATAGGCTTTGCAATTTCCATTTCATTACCACAAAACTGAAATTCAAAAAGGTGACAGGACTTGGCCAAGGTCGTAGGACCTAGCAAAGGGCTGCTTTGTCTGACAACACGTTTAATACGTCACTCTGTCTCTGATCATTCTGTGATGACTGTGAGTGAATAAGTAAACTAAGACAGGGGGACAGGGAGAAAGAATGGAGCACAGGCTCCCACTTCAGCGTATCTTTAAAAATGTAATTAATTAAAATGATCAAAATATTATCTTCTCATTAGTCTGCTAGCGCTGCTAAGAAGGGGTGCAAATGGTGACTACGTAAGTTAGCTATGAAGTGGGACAGCCTTGTTCCATTTTGCGGCTCTCTTACCAGCTGCTGTATGCAATGCTGCTTAGTCAAAAATGGACAGCCTGGGGGGACGAGAACCCTTGAGGGGAGCCACACCTTGCCGGCTGGCTCTGGGGGCAGGCAGTTTAGGGTTTGCGAGGAGCATTTGCAAGAAGGCTCTGCTGTGGCTTTGCAGCTGTTGCAGAGGTGCCGGATGCGCTGGGCTTCTAAGCACTTTTAGTGGCCTCTCAGATTCCCTACTCACTCGGCTCCTTCGCATCTTCTGAGCACCCGGGAGAACTGCTTTTCTGCTCCACACAGCCTTCACCTTGACAAATGCGACTTGGCTTAAGTATCCCTGCAGTCTTTTAAACTTGCTCTTCTTAAAGCAAGAAGCAGGAAAACAAAAAAGAGCAGGAATAGGAAAATTACAATGACACGAATACAGACCCCTAGGTACGACTGCCGTTTCCCAAACAGAATCAGGTCTCCCTGGCAACCACCCTTCTTTGCGCCCCTGGAAGCCTGAAGTTGGTGTAAAACTTAATGTGCTTCAGATTGGTTACAATTCCACACCTTTTAAGGGCAAGAGTAAATACACACCCACCTCCCTCGCGTGGCACTTATCCCTTTGCCATGGCTCCCTCCATGTTTTTAAATGCTCTCAAAAGAGCAGGACTTTGTCAGCAGAGATTTGCAGTAGCCATTAGCGAACTGAGGTCCTAGGGGATTATTCTCACCTAGGAATCTCCAGGGCACCTCTCTCCCTAGCAGTTTCCAGGCAAATACAACAAAAGCATTGTATAAGACACAGACTCAGGTCTCAAGGGAATTTACAGGTTTGAAGTGGATCAGGTAAATTTGAAGGATAAAGAGCTTTAAAGCAAGTCAAGTTGAGATCAGTGTTAAACTACAGTGGTTCTAAATTCCTTCCTGAGCTCAGGTTTGTGCGCCTGCAGCCTTTACCGCAGGGGCAACACCAAGCTTTGGCAGGGAAGGTGCCCCGCAATAAGTGCCTGGGGATCACTGAGAAACTACCACAAAGTGAGCCAGCATCTGCAGGCCCTTGTGGGCTGGTAGATACTATGTGAGGGGGAGATGCCTTTGGGAAACAGGAAGTGAGGTGCTCGGCTCCAGTAGATTATAGGGACAGAGGATAAGTGAATTCTATTAATTGTTCACACCGCACTTTGACTTCAGCGGATCCCCGTTGATTTGCTACACCAACACCCTTCCGGCTCTTGTGGCCAAGGCCCAGTTTTGCTATACCCATGTGTGCCGGGAGCGGTACAGGGGCTGAGCTCAGGCAACCAGTCCCACTGGTGGTACTGCCGCAGTGGTGCAGGCCTGTGTGTGTGATCTAAGCCTGACCAGTTTGCAAACATCTCTGGGCCTTTGCTTGGAAAGCTGGACAGGGATATTTCCTTTCTCAGCGAATCTACCCGTAAGGAAGCAGGTAGCCCTAAGCCCTGCAGGTAACAAATTTATAATCCACAACACACTTTGTTCCACCACTATGAAAATCCCATTGTAAAGATAAGAAAACGAGGCCCTGTGGTATCAAGCAACATGCACTACATGTCAGAACTGAAAGGTCTGTCTCACTCACATCTCTGTGTCCTTTGCAACACTCTGTGCTGCTTCCTACAAGTGCTTTAAAACTTACAGCAATTTTTCCATTAAACACAAAACTCAAGTGATAAATTGCTGGGAGATATAACACTATAACATTCTGAAACTTGTTAGCAGGAGTGGCTGTTGGATGCTTGGAAGAATCGAGAGAGCTTAGAGTTGCGGCGACGGAACACCCACCGCCCTGCAGCTGCAGCTGGTTACGAGTTGGAGGGAAATATAAGGAACGCTTTTAAAAATCCTAAAAGAATCTGAAATGAAACAATAGTGGTGTAGATCTAGGATGCATGTGTGCATTTCCACTGGCTCCACAGGAGATAAGCCAGGATGGAGCCCTTTCTTAGTATTTGATGCAATTGTTCGTTTTCTAGTGTGTGGGAGGCAGCTTTGTGGGTTGGGAAAGGCTGGTTGAGCTCTTGTATTTCCACCATCCTTAGAGTCCATAGTGTGCTGCTTGCTGCCCGCTACATGGCATGCAGTCTCTGGCTAAAATTCCTAGTTCCAAAACATGAATTCCCTGAGGCAAACTAGAACTGTGTGCATGGCATCCATGATCAGAGAGAGGCAGGTTAGTAACTTTCCTTCTGGGGCCCACAGAAGCCCTGACGTGGCGATAGCATTCATCAGCAGTAATCTTTGGTGTTGGCTGAAATCTTATGAACGTCAGTCTGTCACCCATCAGAGGTGCGCACCTCACTTGTGTACAGAGGTGAAGCTATTTTCTCTAGGCCATAAATCTGATAATCATATAGGGAAAAATTAGTAGCTATTTGTCAAACATTCATGAGTATAGGTCTTTTCTCTTAGAACCTAAGTTCTGATAATCTTATTTAAAGCCGCACAGAAAGTTTAGAGTCTATAAAACATCAACTGGGTCATCTCAGATATCCACACTTATTTTAAAAATTATAAAGTTTCAGCTAAAATTCAGACAGTATTTTCCTTAATTCCTGTATCATTGATTTCAGAGCACTGAGATTCTCAAACGAGGCCATCAGTGATTATACTGATGACTCGCTGACTTAGCTTTTTGACATTTATGCACAAACATGAACGAAACCCCAAGAGACTTAAAAGGAGATGTACCCCGGATTCCCTTCACTGCCATCACTCTGATTAGGCCTGCACCGTGGTGCTGTTTAGACTTCTTATTCCCAGTAACATTCACAACTCCTGAAAGAGTACAGCATTCACCTGGATTGAAGAATCTTTCCTTCCTGAATCACATCCATACCACATCAATGAAACTATCAAATCGCACATATGTAGTTACTGGTATCTAGAAAAGCTGAGTAATAGTTCCATGTCCTTATGCATGTGTGCAACACAAAATTCCACTTTAGCAATCATACAGGGAAGGTGCTTCTGAGGATTTGATCTCTAAGCTAGGTTTCAACCACTTGACATATGTAACAGCACTGGCTCATAAGCCTGTGCACAGGCGAGTATGTTACACTCAACGTATCTACTTCAACCAGTATTTCCAAGCTAGTCCAAGCTACGCTGAAAGGAAATGTCCCCCGGAGTGTTCTGTAGAGTGCTCTGAGGGAAGGGTTCTCACATCGAACTTATTGTGGTGTTCTCTTCCTTCACACTAACTGCTCACATAGTGGAGCTAAAAGTAGCATTTCCTCTGTGGCTTTATCAAACTGCTCTACAGGCGTTTTTTATTCGGCACAGATTTAGTGTGCACATTTTATGAAGTACGTGCTGCCTTAGGTACTGAGGACAAAGCACGTGTAAGTGGAAAAATTTCTCTGCCCCTAAGTGAAGAAGAGAAGACAGGCACCAATAACACGAGGCCAGTGTGAGTCGGATGGAGATCTATACTCTGGAGGAAAAGGAAGCTGGGAAGGAGGAAAGTGCGCACGGAGGGGGAGGGGGATTGGCAGTGGAGTCCACCCGAACAGTGTGCTCATCAAAGGCCTTGTTGAAAAGCGGGGGCTGGGTAGAGATCACACGGACATAGGGGAGCGAGCTCGCAGGGCCAGAGGGAGGGCAGGGAGAAGTTCCCGGATGGAGAGCTGCGTCTGACCTGGTGGGAGGAGATGGCTGAGAGGACAGGGCTGGAGCACAGGGCTGGGGTCTGCAGGCTATTTCCGGTGGACTGTTCCGCTGTCGCAAGGACAGTGGATCTCGCTCCGGGTGGGACGGGGACAGAAGGAGGTTTGGATCAGAGTCAGGCATGGCCAGGCTGGAAGGACCTCTTCGCAGAAGGCGGACTTCTGGAGAGCGGGGAGGAGAGAAAAGGGGGAGCTGGAAATGGGGGTGAAAATGGGCAAGCTGTGAGCTGCAGGCAGCGAGTTCCCCGGAGAACTCCACTGTCCCGCATCTCTAACGTTCGCTCCCTGAGAGAAAGGGAGAGATCCAGGACGCCCTTCGGCCCCGCTGAGTGGAGGGAACTGAAGCAGCAGCGGAGGAGAATCCGAGCCAGGACAGGAGGCCGGCAAGAGTCCAGAGAGGGTTACGAGGAGCACCCGGTGGGCGTCCCGGCGGGTGGAGGCGGGGCGTGCGCATTTCTGGATGCGTGGATTGAGAGAAGGGGGTCGGGGGTGGCTAAGGCTCTGGCCCGGGTCAGTGGAGGGCGCGAGGTCCCCAGAGCTGAGAGGAGGCCTCGGACAGGACACTTGGGAGTGGAAGATCCAGTTGGGGATGTACTGATGTGAAGTGGCCGTGTGACAGCTGAGCAGAGGGCGTGCTGGACGTGCACACCTGGGAGGTCGGCGGTGGGCACGCGTGCATGTGGCACTCACAGCCCCGAGGTGGGTGGGTGACGCCGTCCCAGAGCCAGGCCCACCTTGGGACTGGGACTCAGGGGCATTGGCGAAGTGATCTGCGAGGGATCGCCAGGTGTGCTGATCTGGAAGCCAAAGGAAGAAGGTTTTTCAAGGAGCAAGAGCGCACTGTCATGCGGATGTCCCCCTAGCCTTGACCCACGCGACACTCATTTCACCTCTGGTCAGAAGCTGCTTTACCGCCGAGGACTTTGCTGTTCATTCATCAGCGCCCTTTTCGCAGCGAGCTTTCTGAGGCGAGCTGCCTGCCCTTCCTTCCTGCCTGCCTGCCCGTCTCTGTCTCCGTTTCTCCCCCTCTTCCTCACCAGCCCCTTTCCCAGCGGTTTTTAACTCTGTCAAAGTTTTTAAGCAGTTTTGTGTTGCACAGTAAGGCACATATCTTACTTCGGAACCCTGAGTTGGCACAGGAAGGGAACCCTTTACCTTTTGGCAGGCCATGCACTCTGTCTCCTTTCCTATTCTATTTTATTCTATTTAATTAAAAATAATGTTGGTCCTGACCCACTAAATTGATTTCACTAACCACTAATTGCTTGTGAGTGCAGAATTGGAAAGCACTGCCTATGGAGTGTCTGACACAGAACTCTGCCATGTCTGTTATTAATCAGGGAGATAGTGCCGTTCGTCTTTGTTTCCCCCAAAGTCCCTTCCGCAAAGTAAATGCTTAGCACATCCGCTTGAATGAATCACTTCCAGACCCTAAAGTAATCCTTCTTGAAGTGAGCTCTTTGGTTCTTTGCTAACCTGCACTTTTATGTGAGGAAGAATATTTCCTAAAAGCTTTGTCTCCAGATGGGCTAGCCCAAGCGTCTCTCTGCATGGGTTCCTGTGTAACTGAGCACCAAAGTCCTTGCTGGGGTTAGGGGTGACCACCCAGTGGAGTAAGTCCAATAACTGGGTATTTTCACAGTTTCGAAAAAGACAGGCAGCCTGGGGGCAGCATGGCTTTGCATGTGCTTATGTTTTTTTTTTTTTTTTTTGGCGGTACTGGGGATCGAACTCAGGACCCTGCACTTGCTAGGCAAGCGCTTATTCCACTGAGCTATATCCCCAGCCCTATAAGCTTTTTTTTGTTTGTTTTTTTTTGTTTTTTTTTGCTTTTTTTTTTGCATGTGCTTATGGATCAACCTTGGGGGGCCAGGGAAGTGGAGTTCAGATATTCTGAAAAGCATAGGTAAGAGGGGCCAAGGAGATAGATGTTTTGCAAATGGAAAGTGAACCAAGAGATGGAGGGAGTCTGAGGGTACAGACGGGGACGGGTCCCAGCACCAGTCCCCAGAGGAGTGTGATCATTATATACTGCAAACATGCACTAATACAGATTCAAATAAAAAATCCTTAAACACAAAAATCTAAAAATCTAACCAAAGAGGTTTTCATATGTCTCAGAACAATCCTGTTTTTTAATTTATAAGGCACTGGTGTTAACATGAAACATCTATCACTTGAAAATGGGGGTTAAAAAAACTTTGCTTAACTATCCCTGATCTGAAATAATGAGGAGCAGTATGTTTTAGATTTCTAAAATGTCCAACGATAGAAAAGATAGATGATTTCTATGTGCACCCATGTTTATAGCAGAGCGATCTGTAACAGCTAAATCACGGGAGCAACCCAAATGCCCATCAACTGAGGAATAGATAAAAAAGACGTGGTACTTTTATATTGTGGAATATCACTCAGCTATAAAGAAAGATAAACTTGAGGCTTTTGTAGGTAAATGGATGCAACTAGAGACCATACTCATAAGTGAAATAGATCAGACCCACATGTGTAAACACTATTGTCTCCCTACTGTAAGAACCTGAAAGAGTAAGTAAAATCTAAAAGGTACAATAGATACTGTAAAAGGGAAAGAAACTGCTCAAAAGGAAAGAACAACTGGGATGAGGGAAAAGAGAAAGAAGGGAAAATATGTATTATATGTATGCGTAAGATAGCTAAGATAATTGTACTACTAATTTCTATTGCTTTAGGGAAAGGAACAGTTAATGTTTAATTGTTTCACCAATCTTACATGCCTATCTTTGTTTATCTGAGTAACCATTTTTGAAGATAACAATATGTAATACAACAACCACTGTTAATTTCCTAAAAGAACCTTTAAAAGCACAGCCTGGCATGTAGGACGTCTGCACTGGATGCTTGGTGACAATCAAGCTTTCTGTCACAGCACACCCGGGGAAGTGGCACAGGGAGGGTGGGACACTTTTCCGCTGTGTGCTTCTTACTCAGTGTAGGTGACGCTACAGGGAGGGAGCGTGCTGTAATGAGCGGAGGACAGATTTTGGAAACCGAGTTCAAGTGCAACTGACATTTTGACCTGGTTCACCAAACATCTAACTTCCAGCTTTTCAAACATAAAATGAAACCAGTAATATCTAAATTAGGAGCTCACTACAAGGATAAAGATGATACAAAGTCATGTGTAAATGATACTGAGTAAATGATTAAGTTTGTTTTGTAAGGTGTGGGTGGACATGGTGGGGGGGACAGCAAGCTTCAAACCAGTGGGAAGCTGGAGACTCAGGGAGGAGCCGAACTGCAGTCTCTCGGCAGGGACTTCTCAGGAGGACTTCAGTTTTGCTTTTAAGGTCTTTGAGTGGATTGGTGAGGTCGCTGCATTACGGAAGGCAGTCTCCTTTATGCACAGTCAATACAGCCTGATTATAACTACTTCTGTCGGATTCTTTCATAGCACCCTACTGTGAGTAGGGTTGATTCACTAGCTAAGCATTCTAGCTTAGACAGGCGCCGCCTGGCACCTCCGCAGATGAGAGCTTAGCGTCAGCTTTGGGTCAGAAAGATCCACACAAACTCCCGGATACTTAGGTTCTCTTCAGAGAGCTGCTCTGCTCTGTTCACGTTCTGAGGAGTCAGAGCTTTGGTGAAGACTGAACTCTGAGTTTAGTAGCACATACATGCTAAGTATTAGTAAATACCAAGTCAACTACATGCCTAGGAGGTGACAAAGGCCATCCAAGTGGACCAAGCCTCTACTTCATGGGCTTCATGGGCTTTGGGCCAGCACCTGACAGACTGCCAGGCACATCTATTCAGTGACAGTTTCTTAAGAGCAAGGATGTCATTTGGAATTTTTATTTCTTGTTAACAAATGAACATGGAGATCTGTTGTTCCCTAAAACACCACACCAGAATAAAATAAGAATTTTAGAGACCAATTTTTTCTTTAAGGCCTTTCGCAGCCTAAAAGAATTCCATGATGCCCTTCCTTAATAAAACATATACAGATCTAACCTTAGAAAATCCAGGATTTACTCCAACAACCTGTACATACTACTGCTGATCATACTGTCTTTAAACCAACTCTTTGCAAATCTTCTGATCTACTCATGTATAAGCAGCTCGAGGGGAGGGATGCTGCCATTCATCTGCAGACTATTATTCATTCCTACAATCTCAGCTCCAAGCAGACTGTCCCTTAAAACAGAAATGCTCGTGAAAGCTTCCATGACATCAGGAAGTTTTAGTCCTGGGCTCTTGTCCCTCAGTGACAGGGAGGAAAGCTGGCCTCTGATGCAGGCAAGCAGGAACCTCGGGACAACAAGCACCCATAGTGAAGGAGCAGGTGTGCACACTTGTGCGCTGTGTGGGGGAAGGGAACTCGCAGCCAGCGTCCCAGAGAAACTTTTTAGCATCCAGAGCTGCAGTTAGATGGAGATCTTCAGGGAACCTAAGCCACATCCCGCGTCAGGGTCAGCTGTATACCAGGCCAAGGGAGCCCCGTCCCCAGATCACTGCTGGACCAGTCAAGCAGAAAATAGAAACTCATCTCATCTTGGTGTACCCAAAGTGCGTTTTATGGACCAGCAGTCCTTAGAAATACTCTGCAGAAGAAAGTTCCAAGGTGGCTTGGAAGATGTGCTCTACCATGTTGCTTTCTGAGAGCTGCCTTCTGTGATAGCCTATTCAAGATTCCAGGATGTTTGCTGCTATGGAAAGTTGAGTATCTCACTCAAACTCACTTTGCTTATCTGCATGGATATGTACTCAGAGTATAGGTAACTGTCAGCCTCCTCGTTTGCAAGTGAAGAAACACACCCAGAATGCAAACCATAGCTTCTCTGGCTAAATTAGAAGCAGGATTGGGTCAGAGCTCAGAGAACGTCCCACTTCATCATGCTGCAACTCTCACTTAACTATTCAGCTCTACAAAGTGAAAAAATATCCATGAATGCCCATGAAGACCAGCATTTTGTGGGAGTGTTTTGTTCTCCCTGTATGGACACAAAGGGGACAAAATTGGAGGCGCGTCTGGTAGGCTTGAGGGAAAGATACAGTGACAGCCTCCAGGAACTTACATTTGTGTCACACCCCTGCCGGTGCGTGCTGTGAATCTCTCAGGTCTTGGTGCAAATGAAATGCGCAACAGAGATGTGTGAGTGTGTGGGTCAGTGCAAATGATGCAAGTTGCAAGCCCGGCATTCAATGCCGTGACCTAGATCATGCCATCCTTTTGATGATAAGTACTGTAATGAGAGAAGAAAGGCTTATTCAGGACAGAAAATGCTCTTCTTTGGACATAGAAGTAAACAGATCCCTTGCCAACGGCATGCACACTATCTATCCCCCTCATTGTCTGGAAGTCGGTCTTCAATATTCTCTTTCTCTTTCTCACATGCTCGATGAACCTATTTATACTTTATAGTCAGCGGTAATGTTTCTCTTATTGTGGAAAATTTGAATTTCCTGCAGAGAGTAGCAGTGCAGATGTATCTCACTGGAGACATGGCTCCTTTTGTTCCTTTTTTCTTTCCCTTTTGCTAACAAGTCGAGCTGACCCGATGTGAGTCTTCCGTGCCTGCCTCCTCCCGGCAACAATGTCGGGCCTCTGCGAACCACACACTTCGGTGTGGGGGTGAGTGGGCACTTCGCCTCCTACTCAAGTGAGTGTTTACAGTAAAAGATTCTGAATTAATAGAAAAGTATTAAGTTAA
This sequence comes from Dinomys branickii, assembly GCA_004027595.1. NCBI lineage: Eukaryota > Metazoa > Chordata > Mammalia > Rodentia > Dinomyidae > Dinomys > Dinomys branickii. The sequence continues at coordinate 100,665 of PVLD010003699.1, forward strand.
CTTCCACTTATGCTATTTCTTCTGACAAAAGGAATTATTTTCTTTCTTTTTGAAGAACAATTGGACAATACCTAGAAAAAGCAATCCATTAACTGTTTAAAGAAGGGGATAGTTATTAAATGAGAACAAAAAAAGTTTTTTGTGGTTTCTTAGTTTCTGCCCAAACTCGTGAAATTTCCTGATTGATATGTCCAAGAGACATCTTATGCACAGAGAATACACAGTGGGTGAGGGGGACTCTGTGGGTGGAGGAAGAGGGCAGAGGGGAACAGCGTGCCCCAGGTATGAGGGGGGTGTGGGCTGAGACCACCTTTCTCCCTGTCTGGAAACTTCTCTTTTCTGTAGGATGCTTCTAGATGGAGTTCTGATCTGGTTTCCGTTGTAATAACTACCAAGACCATAAAGGCAGCTCAAATGACTTTGTGAAGGACAGTCTCATGAATAGCAATTGATTTTTCCTGCCCAATTACACTGTTGGCATAATTTTCTATGAATGCGGGATCTATTTGTTTTGTTTTCATTACTCAATACCTTTTCTTTTTCTTACGTTACACAGTACCTAAAACAAGATACAAACCATTGTCTGGGAAGCATCTGGTATACTGAAATATTTAAGTCAGAAGTGTCTAGCACATGTCACCAACAAAAGTGGAGGGAAACTGGGACTCCTGACTTGACTTTCCTGTGGTGTATTATAATAGGTTTTTCTAGGAGGATTCAATTCAGATACAATTTTAATGCCTTTGAAGGCATAGACACGCAAAAGATAGAGTACCCAGTGTAGAAATTCTATTAAAGCATTAACTTAATTAACAATGAAAAATTCATAGTCTCTTTCCAAAGAAGTTGATGATATAAAAACAATGAAAGGCTGAATGCACAAAATACATTTTGCATTTATGCAACTGATACATTGGTATGAAGTTTACTGACCAGATGATTCATTCACTATTGTTTATAAAAGCAGAAAGTGTGATGGTGGTGAACAAAATTCCTCAGCATGTGCTGCTCATACACTGGTTCTTTAGTATGTGATGTCAAGACAGTGGAATGTGGCCCTCACAAGGGCAGGGACTTTGTTTTGCTCAATCCTGTGTTCCCAGTGTCTGGCAGGATGCTTAGCACATGGTAAATGGGTGTTAAACATTTGCTAAATGAACACTCCCATTACACTATCAACAGCAATGTTAGAAGAAATGAGGTGGATGTATCCCTACTGACGTGGAAAGATGGCTGGTATGTACTACCTTATGAGAAAGGCCAAGGGGTGGACAGTGCTAGATATGATGCCCCTTGGCCCCTTGGCTGGAAAAGAAGAAAGAAAATGTGTATATGCATATTACATAAACATTGATGTACAGGTACCTGGTATCTGTATGCATAGACACATATACATATTTGTATACCTGAGTACATAGAAAATATCAGGAGGAGAATGCAAAAATGGTAGCAATGACAGGTATCTTTGGGAAGCAGGAACACAGGGTGGGAGCCTTTAGTTTTAAATCTCTATCATTCAGCACTACTTGAATTTTTTTGACAATTAGCATATAAGTTTTTATCAAGAAGACAAAATCCTCAAACCTATAAGTCATCTGAGAGTTGGTTGTTTTAGAATTGGCTTGTCTTTATAACTCATCTCAATCCAGCTATAGCTCCACTAGGTACAGAGAGGATCTGAGGATAGGTTTCATCTGGAAATTGATAAAAATTGGTCTGAAGTGCCAGAAATTAGAATCTTTAAAGAATCATTATAGATCTGGGCATGGTGGCACATGCCTGTAATCGCAGCACTTAGGAGGCTGAGGCAGGAGGTTTGATGTGAGTTCAAGGCCAGCTTGGTAACAAAGTGAGCTCAAGGCCAGCCTGAATTGCATAGTGAGACACTGTCTGAAAAAGACAAAAGAACAAAAACAAAATCAAAACAAAACAAAACAAAAAAACCCCCAAAAAGAATCATTATAGAATGTATTTTGCATCACTTTCTCTTCAGCTTCAGCTACAATTTTCTATGCAAAGTTACGAAAATGTACATGTAACTGCATGTGCACCCATATGCTCTATGTCAGTGTGCACCACTTACTTGCAAGGAGATCAAATAGCTTATTTAAACTTTGAATTTTTCCCATTGGGTTCAGACGATTCAGCTGTTTATCCAGTAGCACGTTGCTTAAAAATAGTTGGGATGACATTTGTGGGTGTGTTTTAAAAAATATCCTTTGGAGAAAGAAGCAGAATTCTAATGCCACATTTACCGTTTCTATTACATAAGAATGGCAAGTTTTTATGGAATGAAGACTTCATCGAAAATATTCTTCTTTCTGTTGTATAAAGTAGAGCTCTTTTGGAGCCCAGTCACAAACATCAGCTATGTCAGGGTATCCCACCTGAGTTTGTCTGTTCCATGACTATAATTAATTTAATGGAAGTCTAAACATGGTTGAAAAGACGTCACAGTAATTGTATATGGTGATTTTTCTCTTCCTGTATTCTTCTAATTATATACCCACACTATGTCCATCATTCTTTCATCAACTATTTACCAACTGTCTGCTACATGATAGGAAAAATGATTATAACAATGCATACAAAGTTGATGTCACTCCCTTACCTGGATTTGTAGACCTACTTCCTACTCCTTGTAACAATCTGCCACCAATACAATGTGGCTAATATTAGTCTTAAACTTGCTGTCATATGATTCCATGAGTCTGGGAGGAGACTCAAAATAGTGTTAGCTGAAAACTGTGCCATCCCTGAAATTTCAAAGGGAGGGATGACACTGGAGAACTGTAGTCAGTTAAAATGTGAAAGATAAAGATCAGCATTCCGATCGTGGCGGCACCTCTGATGGCAAAGGGCCAGGATACCAGGAGGAGATGAAACCCAGCCCATCACTTTCCCACCGGGAGTAGCGCAACTTTCTTGGCATCTTACTGACTTTATTTATTAAAAAACACACTTTAGAGGGAAATTGCGTTTACTGGGTAATGTGAAAGAGGAAATCAGGTCTGATGTGGGGCATGGGCGTATCTCTCAGTAGGGAGGCTTTCAGCTTCACTTTTACTGTTTTCTTTGGGAGCCGAGGAAAGGTAACTAGATTAGACCCTTTTCTTCCCTCACCACATGGTCTTCTGGCCTTCAGTGCTGGCACACAGGCTGCAGGACAATGGCTTTGCCCACGGAGAGAGAATAGCACTTGTCACCCTCCTGCTCTGTGACTTGAATAGCTAGCCTGTTGCGGATGGGTTTTGGCACCTGCTCCCACTCCTGACTTGAGGTCACTGCAGAGGGCAGCCAGGTAATGGCCAGAAAGAAGTCTCAGTCCCACAGCCCTCTGACAAGATGAGCACGGTCTTCCTTCCTTCCTAACCGTGTCTTCCTTTCCCTCGATTCTGCACAGGGTTCTAGTGGTCTGGCCGCCCCTGCTACAAGCGAGGAGTTTGAATTCTCTTCTGCGCAGTCTGGTCTTCTGAGAGCCCTGTGGCTCTTTGTAAAAGTGATAAATGCTAATGATGGACAAGGAAGCAGGCTTTTGAGCCCTGGGGCTGCCACAGGAGAGCTCAGACTGAGGGGAAAAACAAACCTATTTCTAACACAAAGGCCAGCTACACTGTCTCATTAGATCTAACTGCTGTGTGAGGAAAAGTTTCCTAATAAAATGGCACAGAGATTTTGTGGGGAGGAGCCAAGTGTGCACAGCTGGAAGAAGCCCTCAGGATGTGTTTCCCATCTTCTTCCCAGTTTGGAGAGTGACGAAGGTACAGGGCTTTGGAGCCCAAGCGTATGCTATTTTCTTCCTTCTTCCCCTTTTAGGTGCAAACTTCCATTGTAAGATGAATTAGCGCTCCCACCTCAGTAACTTAGAATATTATTTATTTTCTATAAAAACGAATCATCTAGAAATGAGGTGGGACTTGGGTATATTTCTCTTTTACAACTCTTTTCAACTCTATTTTGCATAAGGTTTGTGACTTGGGTGGGAGATGTATTAATTTTGGCAACCAATGGATATTACTAATTCAATATTTCATCCAGTTGCATCCACCTTCTTTTCACAAACAGAATTTTGAAAAATATTGAATTGTAAAAAACATCAGCCATAACTGATAATTTAATTTGGAGAAAGCAAAACACTCTAGATTATGTAAGCCGTGGGGCAGTGATAAAGGCAAACAGTGAACAATTTCTACTATTCATGGTATATTTAATTCGTATAAGATTGTTCATATACCACATGTGAACACGCCATGTTTGCCTACTTACCATTTACTTGTGTAATGAAAATATACTAGATGTATCCATTTCTTGATTTTGCATTGGCTGTGGCAAATGTGTCTTCCTAAGCAAAACAATTGCAAATGTGGTATTTCTTGCTTCTGTGAGGTCAGGGGGAAGGCTCTTTGCTTTAGACACTAACCCAGGATCTCTGTACTTTATGATTTCCTTCATCCTATGATAACTGCATCCACAGGACACAATGAACAAATCGATTCCTCTATTCATCCATTGGCATTTGCCGAATGCCTCCTACAAGGGAGGGGTTGAGAGAACAGAACACACAGTGTCCACAGACCTACACGTGTCCCAGCGATCTGTCTGGCTACTGGCAGGAGGGGTGAAGTGGATGCAGAGGGGAGAGTAGCAAACTCAAGTGTGGTTACAGGACAGTGTGGGAGCTGTGAGAAAATACACAGCAGGCAGTGTCAGTGTGGAACTAGCTCGGGAGGTCACACTTGCCATGAGACCCAAATGACAGGCAAGACCGAGGCTGGAGAGGAGAGGAGGGGCTTCGTAGGGGAAGAAACAGGGCACAGGGGCATGAGCAGATGTGGGCTTGCACACAAGCTCCGTGTACTACATGGAGAGCTTGTGCGGAACATGCTTTGCTTTGAAATACGTTACATCTAAAGTGCTCAGACATGCACCAATGAGAGTCCTGACTTGTGCATAGAGCTAGGTGATCTCTTCCAGGACTTCGTCCCTGGCCTGCCTTTTGCTCTCACTCACGTGGCGCCAAGAGCAACGGAGCCTGCCTCCTTTTGTGTCTGGGACACGGTCCTGTCCTCTCACATGCAGACTAGGTCTGTGCAGCATTCCCCAGTCCTTCCATTCGGAACAGGGGTTTTGCTGCCTGCTCACACCCTGTGCTGTCCCCTCTGTCCATCACCCCTTGTCCCCAAGACATCACTTCCATTTGTACCTTGCTGTCCCACAGATGGCTTTGCACTTGAGTCACTGCCTCCTGCTAGGTCTCCTTCAGCTTGGGCACTCTGGTGCCCCCCTCCGTAAACCCAGCGCTTACCGAACACTCGGGCACCTCTCCACCCCCAGCCTTTTTAGTATCGTCTTCCTGATATTAACACATTATTCCTTTTCGTCAGCTTGCTTCAGGTCATCTTTCATTTCTCAAAATATCACCACCATATGAGTTTCCTCTGGTTGCTGTATCAAATCACGGTGAGCTCAGTGGCTTAAAAACAGCTCCCATTGATTCTCTTACAGTTCCAGAGGCCAGAGGTCCTACATGGGTCCCACAAGCTGGCACACGGGAGGGCTGAGTGACCCCGGCAGACTTCATGGCAGGCTCCTTGGTCTGCCTTTCCTGCTGTGGAGCTCTGTGTTCCTTGGCTGCTCGAGGTTCCTTCCTTCATCTTTGGACCTCCCTGTGCTTCTGTGGTCACACCTATGACTACACTCAGGGTCCACCCAGGTAATCCAGGAAACGTCCCACTCCATATTAGTCACTGGGTCCACATGTTTGCCATGGAAGGTAACATTCCTAGTTTTCCCGGGTTAGATATGGGCGACCTTGGTGCCGTTATTCCACTTACTGCACTGCCACCATCATCGGTGGCAGGCTTCAGGTCACGGGGCGGACACCATTATTATCTCTATGCTACAGATGAAGAAACTGAGGCATGGAAGTGTTAAGTACCCTGTGCAGGACACAGAGGTAGAGGAACAGTAGGAAGAGCATGCCAATCCGGTTCTGGCCATCTCAAAAGCTTTAGCTCATTCACGCAACCTTGTATTGCCTATCACAGTCTGGCCCCTCTGTGCTCCTGTGTGTTGGCTTGGATCAGAGGGGCTCTAAGTCTATCCCGGTCAATTAAAATGGAAATTTCCAAGAGGTTGTACCTGTCCTTTCTCTGGATATTTCTTCCACATAGAGGACTGCTAATTAAGTGGCTAGGTGGTGACAAGCAGCAGTTTGCTTCTCCAGTGAAGGACGAGTAGGAGCCCCTAGGAAGGCTGCTACTGGGCTGGGGCTGAGGAACGCCAAGGACCGATTGAGTTCATGCAATGGAAAGAGTAATCACAGAGTGGGACCTGGAAAGACTCCCCATTGGAAAGGACAGTGGAAGCAAGACAGATGTGCGAGGCCCACTGCTTTTGCTGCAGGGAAAGAGGAAGGCTGAACGCTCCCAGAGACGTGGGCTGTAGGAGAATGCTGTAGGAGAATGCAGAGCACAAACAGAAGCGCTTCACAGGTCAGTGGGGGAAAATACACTCAGGGCAGACTGCTGGAGGTCAGAAAACTCGTAGGCGCTGGCAGTTGGGGAAAAATGATGGATTCTTCCACCATTGGTATACATCATTAAGAATAAGATGTTTTGCTCATTTGAATGAGGCTTTGAGCCTTGTGGGAAAAGAGAAAGAGCCGGTGCCTAGAATCAACCAGACCCAGGGGCCCTGTCAGGGTTTAAATATGAAGCATCTTCCAAAGACTCACGTACGGAGGGCTTGATCTCCAAGGCAGCAGTGGGCACCGATGCTGGCTGGAGAGATGACTGGAGCACGAGGGCATGGCCAGTGGGCCAGGGCATGGATGAGCCCCATGCTGATTGGGCTACTGAGTGGTGTGGCCCGGCTGGAGGAAGTGTGTCCCCGGGAGTGTGACTCTGAAGGGTGCACGCTGTCCTCCGCCCCTTTTACTCTCTCTGTCTATCTTTCTCTCCGGCTCCTCCCAAGCCCAAGTAAAGAAGTCAGCAGGCCATGGATTAAAACCTCTGAAACCGTAAGGCAAATAATCTTTTCCTTTCTTTAAATTGACTTTCCCAGGTATTTTGTTACAGTGATGAAAAGCTGGTTGCCACAGGCCCAGTCCTTAATACCAGTGTCACTTCTGGCAGCTTAAACCTCATTTCCTCATGTACAGGATGGCAATTAGGGTATGAAAATTAAAGAATGTATATGAACCACCCAGTATAATACTTGGCAGAAATGAATGACATAAAGAATCACTACATTCAGTTTCTTCAACCTCATCAAGACGAATGGTAATAAAGGTTGTTGAGAAGCCTGCCAGCTGTCTGTGCGCCCACACGGGGCAATGTGTGAACTTGTGGCCCACAGCTATGGATAAGAGATTGGGGGTCCACTTTGATGGAACTGACAGGCTAGTGGGAGAGTTGGCAAGAGGAAATCCTACAGGAAACAGGAAGCACAACAAGGAAAAATGGGTATTATGAACACCTAATTGGAGGGGGTACCTGACTCTAACCTGGTGGTCAGAGAGGGCTTTGTAGCAGAAGGGTCACCTTAGTTGGGACTAAGAGGTGGAGAGAGGAGGAGAGAAGCTGGGGTGAATGCATAGAAGACGTAAAAGAGGAAGCAGTTCCTGCGAAGGCCCTGGGTCAAAACACACAACACTTACGAGAAAGGGAGAAATAGATCACTTGGCTGAAATGCAGAGTGGACAGAGGAAGAATGAGAAAATGAGGCTGTAAGGAAAAGTGTCCCTGCTGATGTCAGGACATCAGGACTCCTGAGGGTAAAGGGAAAATATCAGATAAGTCTTAAGCAGAGGATTTAATGATTCTCTGCACTTTAGGAAGATCATTTGGGCTCTACTATGCAGAATGGATTGGACTGAGAGAAAACTACAGGCAGAAAGATCACATAGGAGGCATTTACAATAACAGGCAGGAAGTGATGGAGATTTAACTGGGATGGTGCAAGGAATGGAGAGAAAAGGGGGGGTTGGATATAAGATGACTAGAACCTTGTGTTTTTTCTACTCATTCATTCACTTGATCAACCTCTGTGTGTCTGCTTTGAGATATTATATGCAAGGGAGGTGTAGGAAGATGCCAAGTCTGTCCCCCAGGTTTCTGAATTGAAAATTAAAAGGTAGGTGTTGTTGTTGTTTATGGAGGTAGGAGAAACAGGGGAAGGGGCCCGAGAGCATTTAGCTATGATGGGTTTTGAGCAACATTTTTATTTTCATAACCCAGATACGCTTGGGTCCCCCAGTCTGTGAGTATAAATGAGGTCACTTTCATACCATTAGCCAGTTTCAATTCTTCCTGCAGTTAATTCTGACTGTGCCTAAGAATTGCTTCATGTGTATCTGAGAACAGACCTTTCTGCTGCCTCCTGTTAGGACTTGTTGCCACAGTGCCAAGAACTTCTGAGGATGGCAGGCCATCTGTACTGATGGTGTCACTCCCTGGCCTTTCCTAAGCATGTGTGTGCACATGCACTTGTGTGTGTATGCAGGGAAGGTGGTGCTACTGTTTCTCTAGATTTCTCTGTGACTTCACTGACACAGAGATAAGGTGTGAGTGTGTAAATAACACTCACCTTGCCTTTACCACTGCCAAAGGCTGACGACCTTCCATTGCATTTACCACTGCAGTAAGATCACGAGGAGGAGGCTGACCCAGGAACGCTGCATATTATCCCTGTTGCATCAGGTGGCAATGGTGGGTTGAGTTATGCTGGTATAAAAGCCTTCTTATGGCACAAACAGTAAGAATTTGGTGGTTACAAAGGTTTGTTTTCTAGTTTGTTTCTATCAGTTTAAAATGAGCAAGTGGCTATGGAAAGATTCTGGATGACCAATATTGGAGAGAGGGAAAGGGGAAACAGCAGGATTGGGGAAATAAACATCTCCCAAATCCAAAACAACCAACTGTACTTTCAACGTAGTTCCACAGGGAATAGCAGTGAAATCGGACATATTTTAAAACCTTGGAGTATGAAAAGGTAACATATGTCTGTCTCATTCTTAAAAATTAACTGTGATAGACTAAAGTTCAACACTCCTACTTCTTGTATGTTTTTACTAAATCACTGGTGCTTAAAGAGAAATGTATAAAATTTGTAGGTGGGCCATGAATGATATTTAGCAGGAACTAAGTCATTATTGGTAGGTAAACATTTGTGCTCAAACTCTTAGCATCTCACTTATATTTCTAGGAACAACAGACATGGAAAAAATGTAAAGGGAAGAAATAAAAGTTCTTCTTTATCTGCAAAGTCTGAGGGTGATGTGTAAAGACTTCTGCGGAACAGAAGTACAGATCATTTCCCATGCATAGATGACAGAACGTAAAGATGAGACTGGAGGAATAGAAGGAATATTGTTTTCCCTATTTCTCCAAAATCTTCCCATGCACCTCTGCTGTTTTTGAAAACACTTTCTGAAATATCTTTTGAGGTCACCTACTTTGAGGCAATGGAGTCTCTGATTTTCAGGTGACATGGCAGTGAGCCTAGAATGCATATCAATCTTAATTATATTTTCCATTTTTGTCATTTTTATAGAAAAAACTGTAATTTCTTCTCCATCTTGCTAAGCCATTGCTAGTTTCAAGGATTGTGCTATGATCTGAATAAGATCAAGGTCCCTGAGCTAAACACCAAAAAGCTGTGTCACAGAAAGTGAACTGTATGTCACCACTGATACAACTGTGTTGTCACTGACTATTCTGAGATATGGTAGCCACTATAGTGATAAAAGTCTCAGAAAGACCTGATTATTTTTAATTCCATGAACTTAGTGGACAAGTGCATTTTCTATATGAACTGAAGTCACAATAGCCATGGTAAATCACCAAAGGAACAAGAAAATTTCACCTTAGCGGTATGTTGCTATTTTAAATATACAGTCTTACAGAATAAAACCTACTCAAACAGAAGCTGTGGAATAATTTTAGCAATTGAAAATTACTACCTTCTCTAGAATAACATGTACTTAGAAATGCAATGATTCAGAAACCAACATGATGTATGTTTTCTGTTTTCTCTGTAGCAAATTCAACCTTAGTTTACATTGTATCATGGTAAACACCTTCAACAACCAGTGCTACAATAATTTCGTCAGCCTTTGCAGTATCTAAAAATGCTGCTCTTTAACTAAATCAGCTCTGCACTTCAGATGATAACATAACTATAAGGACGGCATTCTTACTAAAGAGCTGAGCTTCTCCCTCAGTCCCTCCAGTTCCGTAAGCAACCTCACCAAAGACAAAGGTTGCACCAGGGTATTCTTTATAAAACTGTTCATCCCCAAATCTCAGACATCCAAAACATAAAATTAACTCAATATGTTAAAAGAAACATGATGGGTTAACACAGAAATCAAGCACAGAGTCTATTTCTTTTCCTATCCACAGCCCAGAACTGCTATTAGCTTACCTTATTAGCTGAAATGCCAAACAGAATGTCTTTATGGAAAATTAAGTTCATTATTCATCTCAGCTTTGATTTGGTGTAGTGCAGCCGAGAGCACTTAGCTTCTCTGTATGATTTGCCGATGCAAAGTGGGTGAGGAGGCAGTAAACACAGGGCTGGGGGTGGAGGGAGAGCGACGGCTCACAACTCTAGGCTTGCAACTTTACAGATTCATTCACGCGAAGATGAAACCAAGTCTCATCATGGATGAGCACCGCGTAAGAGAATCCTCAGTGCACATTTTTAAGCCTGTGCAATTTTGCATTTTTGCAGTTAGTGTCCCAGCAAAATCACATCACTCTTTTTCAGTACGCCGGTGGCTTCTTGGGCTACTGATTCACCTTGCAATGCACGTGGGGTTCCTGTATATTCTGCTGAAGGAGAGTCCACACAGTAGAGCAATCTCTGCAATTTGCTAACACCAGAATTCCTGATGATCCCACTACCAGGGGGAAGACAGAAGCATTTTGCACTTCAAAGGACAAGTGTGCAGACACAGGCTACAATGTTTGGGTAGGCAGTAAAGGGAGGAAAGTGTTTCCGCTCAGAGTTCAGTGATGATTACACAACTCTGGGGATATACCAGGAATAAAATGACAATGGCCATCTCTTCACTGGACATCCGTCTTTCCCTTTTCCCTTTCAGAAGTAAAGTAAGTCACAACCCTTAATTGATTACTTTTCTTTAAAATAATTAAACATATTTTATAAACTGAGAAAAATTTTCATAAAAAAATTGATATCCACTGACAAACATCCCAGAAATAGTTGCTGAAAGTGTGTGACTCACTCATTTCTAGTTTGGATGATTGAATTGTTGGAAATTGCTGTCTCAGGTATACTCCTTCACAAAATTTGAGCAAGCAGCATCGATTCAAATTCAGTTTTCTCAATTAAAACATCCAATCAGCAGCAAGGCCAGTTGTAGGTTACTAGCAGACAAATGATTGAGCTATGCAATTTTAGTGCAGAGCAAAGGCTCTTTAGAAAAAAAAAACTTTTCTTGTCTTTGTCATCATGTAAAATCTAACCTGAAAAGTCTCCTCTCCTGAGTTAATAAGAGTGTGGCTGTTTCCCATGAGAAGTTACAAAGACAAGGCATAATGAAATGATTGATTTGTCTCAAAACGTACAGTGTAGGGTTACCGTAAGATCCAACAATTTCACTCTTAGGCATATGCCAGGAAAAATGGAAATAAATGTCCACACACGAGAACTGTACCCAAATGTTCTCAGCACCATTATTCACAATGGTCAGTGGCAAAAGCAATGCAAATTTCCATCAAACTATGCATGAATAACAACATTGCATTATATCCGTGCAATGGAGTATTGCTTGGTGTTAAAGAGGGAGGAAGTATTGATATGATTGATACATACTATAACACTGAAAACAGCATGCTAAGTGTAAGAAATCAGGCAAAAGATCACCTATTTTATGATTCCCTTTATAATGAAATGTCCAGAATAGGCAGAGGCTATAGACAGGAGGCAGATCGGCTGCCCTACTGGGAAATGACAGCTAAGTGGTAAGGGTTTTGTCCTCAAGGGATGAAAGTGTTTCATGTTAGATTTTAGTGATGATTGCACAACTCGGGAATACATGAAAATGATGGAATTGCTCACCTTAGATGGGTGAATTTTCTGTGCTGTGAATGAAATTTCAATAAAAATGCTATACAATTAATTAGTCATTAAAATCTTGTCATATAATGTTAATTGTTGCATGAATTGGGTATACATAGCAAATTCTATCAAAGAAAGACAGGGCGAGATGGTGGAGGAAAAAGAGAACCCTCAATGTGGGAGACTGTAGAGGGCTGGAGGGCGTAGACAGAACGAGTCAATCTTCTGTCCTGGTGTTTTATTGTGGAATTCCCAATAAGAAAAAGAAAAAGAGCCAGAGACAGTGAGAGCAACATGAAGATGAGGAGGGAGAAGAAGCAGAAGAGAGAAGCAAGAAAGGGAAGAAAGCAGGAACGGATGAGGAGGAAGAAGACAACCCTGTTGGGGGTAAAAGCCCAAAGGCGCAGGTTACTGACGAGGGCACGCAGGGTGCCGGCGGTGAGTGACAGCGATGCAGCATGGGTGATGTGGGCGGGCGTGAGAGAAGGAAGCCCAAGAAACTGGAGGAACTGTGCAGTGAGGGCTTGCGAGCGTTCCGATCGCAGAAACTCGCTTTAGACATGGCAGTGTGCCCCCAGTCAAGGAAAATCCCAAGTACAGGCTGTGCGGCTGTGAGAGTCACACCAAGAGCGTGGAAGCCCCGGGAGAAGAGAGGTCTGCAGCAGTTCCGGAAAAGGCCTTTTTAGGAGGCACGTCTTAGAACAAAAAGAAGAACAAGAAAACTCTGCAGGCTTGGTCCAGATGGTCTAATGCGAACAGATGATGACGAAGGAGGAAGAGGAGCGGCGGGGAGGAGGGGGGAGAAGACGAAATACCAAACCCTCACACTTTTGTGCTTTTATGCTTTCCTCTTGTTTTCCCTACCAAAGGACATGGCCGGAAAGGGCACAGGGAGCTCCAAGGTGAAGAGAAATTCGAGCTACAGGAAAATTTCTTCTGCGTTCATAGGGATAAATTTATATTTTCTTTCTAGAACGCCCATCTGAGCTTTGCGTACTTAAGAGCTTCACCTTCAAAACACTGTGTGCACAGCACCTTCAAATTCCAACTCTGTCTGCCTCCTTCCCGCTTCCCAGCGTGAGCCTAGCCCAGCGATTCTAGAGTTCGCAACCTCAGGGATCTGAGGGAGCATTTGGGACACTTCTCTCTCCCTCTGCGTCTCCCCGTCTGGAGAGCTGGAGTCTGCAGATCTCCACTGGCCTAAGCGTCTCTGCTCTCCTTCTAGTTCTAGCTGCTGTTTACCTTCACCTGGAATCCTGTATTTTCCGCCCCACTGGTTCTCCACTTCCACTGTTCCTCTCTTTGCCCTATACACAGGGATGTTTACAGAAGGCAGAACAAGTACCAGCCTTCCCCACCCCTGCACCAACAAATATATATGAAGAGTTGTCTCGTGCACACCACCACCAGTGTCCTCCGTGACGGAGTTCTGCACGTCTTTCCTGGTTCATCTCCTACCACCATGGTAAGCTGGCCACACTGGATTCATTCCTGACCTTTTCCTAAGAGCAAGAGCGTAAGTCTTCATGTTTGCTCGCCCCTCTGCTTGAGACACGGTTCCTTGTGCTCATTGTCCTTTTACACTAGTTCTTCTTTTCGACTTCATCCCATTGCTTTCCAGGGCGTCCTTTGCTAAATCCCATCAGTAAGTTACTACTAGTTCCATTTGCGGGCACTGAGCAAAATTATCACTAGGGGGGCTTCTCCTGTGAAGGAGAAAGTTGGAAAGGCACATGGGCCACTATACTGCTACCATGGTTTAAAAAAAATCATGCTTAGGTTGAGTTTGTTAATTTCACTATGGAAAGACCTAACTTCCTGTTGCTCACCCATCTGGTAAGGCAAATGAGAGCTGCATGTCACAGAGAGGGAAGGCAGGGAACAAAACAAACAGTTTGCTCTCAGGAACTCAGCAGCTTGATCTTAGGTATCAGATGTTGTTAGGGAGTGCCATAAAATACCAGATGCCCACATCTTAGAATGTATGCAGCCCCTGTCCTTGTGGAAAGCTAGAGTCAGCCGCTGGTCCTCTCAGTGGAGAAAAGGACAACCAATTACAGACAGCTCACTGCCAGAGAACATGAGAAGAACTAGAATAATTGAACAATACTTGTATCTAGCCATTCAACAGTGGCTTGTATCTAGCTGTCCTACCAAAACCTCATGCACTCATAGGTGGGTTTTTCAGAGGGGACTGGATCTAATGTGTTTGAAAATAGATTAAGAGTGTGTGATAATTAAATTAGTCCACAGGTTGGCTTAGCATAGTTCTGGGTGTGAATAATGGGAAGGCGCATCCTGGGAGTGGGTGGCACCATCCAATAGTCTTGTAACCTGGGTGGAATCAGAGTGAAGGGGAGGCTCCCTGCTGCTGCTTGCTGCCTTCCTCCTGGCCATGCATAGACTGTTTCTCTTGTGTGATGCCTCCCTGCGATGCTGCACTGACTTTGAGCCAGCCAACTATAGACTAAAACCTCTCCAAACTGTGAGCTAAAATAAACCTTTCTCCTTTCAATTTGTGGGTGTTGGGTATTTTGTCCCAACAATAAGAAAGTAACTAAGACAATACTGCTACCATGCTAGTATGCTTATATTCATTTGTGTGGTTGATTTGAGTAATGTTTGCCTCATTCTTGGACAGTAAGAATCATGACAACTCCTGATCATCACTAAATTCTTTGAATCCACATACGGCCCAGCAAAAGCAGGAATTTCACAAAATTTTTTTAATAGGTGAAAGACAAAGCTCTTAAATTTCTAGGTTGTGAAGAGGGGGAAATGAGAATATAAATGTATTGGCAAAATAATTTAAAGAACATGTTGTTCAGAAGGTGTTAGTACTAGTATTCTGGTTTGCAAATGTGACCCTTGTATGTCTTTCCCAGGTCACTTTAGCTCTGATGCCACTACATTATGAAGATGGGCTATGAGTGAAACACATATATTTTTCTTGGAAAGTCAGCATGTAGGAGGATGTTGATTTAAAATATTATAAGATTTATTGAATTAAGAGTTTAATTTCCCCAATTAAGATTGTTTTCTCAATGAAGATAGTTTTCTTTTTTAAACAGACAGCATGCCTAAAAACATTAAAGTTTTTGTGTACAGGCAATTTCTAACTGAAGTAGCTTTTGGCAGGCTCCTAGAGCCAGTTTTGGTAGTCTTAAAGAGTGCTAAAAGAATTTGTGGCAGCAAATGACTGAAGATGGACACGATATTTAAACCTTCAAAAAGATACATTTTATAGATAATAGTTTGGCAGGCTTGAGTTTATTACATGGCATCTTCCTAGAATAGGCTCAGTGGAATGTCTCTGAGGCTATGGGAAGCAGTCTGGGGTCACTAAGAAGTTGATAAGCCTACTGTGTTTTATTTTTATTTTTGAAGATTAAATTAGCTGATAGGTAAACACATACACTGTCATCTCTGTGGTGTGTGTGGGGAAAACAGGAAGAAAACATTTAAAAATGTTAACAGGACTGGTTTTCGTAGGAACTGAATCTTCTCACTTGTCTTGGAATCCATTCCAAACAACGATACAGCAAAATGAAGAAAAAAGTCCTCAAGTTACATTTTCAGCAAGACCAGCAGAAAATCCACAAACTCCGAAGTGAGAGTCAGGCAGAAAGCCAAGGGGTGGTGCCGTGATGATGTGGTAAATGGGAAGGGTGGAGAGACCAGACAGAGTGGAACTGGGAAACCTTCCAGAGTGTTTGCTCCCCACACTTAGGGCTGCAGTCTACTGGGGCAGCACTGTGGAAAACACTGGGGTTAATGAAGCTGGGACAGAGAAGTGCTGCTGAAAGCGGCTGCATTTTTGTGTCCCCACGCACTGTCAGGCAAACTGGGAGGTCACCTACGAAACAACTGAACAGGAACAGAACTGGGTTTGTTTCTGAGAGTCAGAGGGTGTGTAATCACACAGAGGCATCACAGCATAAAGAAACCATCTGAACTCTAGCAGCAGGGAAGGAAGCCCTTGGTGGTTGCGCACCCTTCCCTCCTGGGGAACCTTCTTCCATCTCTCTAGGAAAATCCAACTTACTCTAATCAGAGTAACATAAAAGTGATACACATGTAGACACTCTAAGAAATATGAAAAAGAGCAGCCACAAATTTCTAATACATAAATGGAAACTCACTTGAAAAATATGTGGTCATGAAGATTAAATGCACAAGCTGATATTCCATTATTAATTAAATGACTACTTAGTGAAGCAATTGCTACTATAAAGGAAGGTCACAAAATAAGAGTTCTAAGAGCCCAGAAAAGAAGGAGAGGACAACAGGATGTTGCTGACTGATTGCTGGAGGATATGGAAGAGGAATTAGAGGAATTTAAGGAAAGGAGGCAAACGAAGGAACATAAAAGATAAACATGAAATAAGCAAGTGAATGATATAGCTATACAAAAGGTAAAGAAAGATTAAGCAAAAAGAAAGTACATTGAAGCTAGGCAAAGGACATTCAAACTCCAAAGTATGATAAAAAACCTCATAATGTTTAAATGTTGAAATTCAAAATAAAATAATTTCAGCAAGACACATTGCCACGAATCCCCCTCAGGCTATTCTCCCGTCCTTCAGACATGTTTACCCCATCATTTTGCCCTGTTTCTGAAGCAGTTCTGGAAGTCTTCTTTCATGAGTGTCTTTTCATGGCTACCTTAAAAACCCGAATTGATTAGAAACACAGCAATTTCTGTCGAAGAAAAATATGACATTATGTCCTCATCTATCTTCTTCACTAGATCTAGCACTGTGTGACTGCTGGCTCTTCCCTAAGGTCAAAATAACCCTGAAAGGGCAATGTCGTGAGTGGATTCAAGACACTGAGGCAGCCATAAAACAAAACTAAAGAAACTCTTGAAAGAGAACTTCCAGATCTGTCTCAGAAAGTGGCAAGAATGGTGAAAGAACTGTATGTGAACGGAGGGGGAGTATTTTGAGGGGGATTAATGGCCAAGTGTCTTTTATGGTAAAAAAGAATTTCACTGCAGTGTTTCATCACACCCCATATACGTAGCTGTGGTCCCTGAAGAAGAAAGCCAAAACAATAGAATAGAATAATTATCTTGAATAATCCAAGACATTTCTGAAATAAACAAACCTTAAGGGTGCTTATTTAAAAACTACCCTTTGTATCAATGAAGAGTCACCTTCTTCATTCCCCACAGTGTTTATAACATGCTTTCCCCCCCTCTTTTGTAAGTTTAATCAGTTTTATCAGTATTATCAGTAATTTCAGAGAATAGTACCAATACAAAATTGTTCATAGGGACCATCTTTCATTGATTTCTATTGCTTTTCTTATACTTTTATGTATTTTATAAAATTTCTCCAATAATAAATTTATATTACTCTTAGGAGTCCCCCCCCAACAACACTTATAGTAAAATGATATATTTTTAAGCAAAATAAAGAATTCCACAACAAATATAGGATGCTCTGTACGGATAAGCCTTTCTTTTCTGGCACCATCTGATCTTTCTTTTTTCAATCAGCTCCCATCACGATGTACTAGCTGCAACTATGAGATGTGCAACAGAACACATCTTGGGAAGGTATTATTGATTTCAGAGTTAATGTTGCCTGGTTTTGACAGTGGAAGCATTCTTTCCAGTGGTGCAAATGGCACTTTTGGGTGGAAGAATTAGTAACAATCTGGTTCTTGCTCTAGATTCCCCTGCCATTTGTTGGAAGTTTATAGCAATAAATAAATAACACTGAGATGACGAGCAAGGTACCTGCTGCTCTCTGGGGGTGGGGAGTACAGTCACTCAGTCACCTGTGACACAGTGACCTGGGCTAGATGTTCTCACTTCTACACAGGGATGCCCACTAACAATAGATGTAATATCCTCTATTGTGTTAAAACATCCAGCACCACACACAGGGTGGGGAAAGTTGTCAACATGATTTTACATAAAAAAAAAAGTCCCAGAGATCTTAACTGAGTGTGGGACAGGTTTCAATGGCTGCCAGCCAGGCTAGCACATTGATGGAAGTAGGAGGTTCATACCCAAAGATTACAGCTGAAGGCTGCAAAGTTGGAATCCAGCTGAACATTGCTCACTGGTGACATAAACTAAGAGGTTTTTTTGTGGGGGGAGAAGAGAGCAAGGGACACAAGTCAGCCAGGATACTGAGAGTTTAAGAATGGCTGGAAGAAGCAGGCCCATGGAAGGTGGACTGTCAAAGACTCTAGGGGAGGAGAGTGGTTTTTGTTAAACATCCGCAGTCTGCCTGTGGGGAAGAGGAACTAGATGCAGTTCCACAGCTGAGTGGAAAGGAGTTGGACTGGAATTTGCAACAGAGGAGAGTGCTAAAGGGGGTGTCAAGAATGGGAAGTGCCACTGTGGTGACACTCCAGAAACTTCTCCCAAAGTTGTTTGCAGACAGGCAGAAAGTCTTGAGGCTTGCCTACTTCCAGAATTTCTCCTGAACAAACAATTGGATGCTTACTGAGTTTGTAACAGTAAATATTTTCATGAGTGTTATGGTTGATACATTGTGTCAACTTGGGGAATCTGGAGGTTTAGCTGAGCGATTCAGCAGGAAGCCAGAGTGCTTACTTTGTATACATCCTGAGCCTGTGGAAGAGGAGGGCATGGAGACTGTGTGAGAGCTACACATCCCCTGGGTGGGGGTAGGCTGTTTACAATGTAGGGGAGAAAAGGAGGCTGCTTGCAGCCATTCCTCCCTTTTACTGGTTGTTTTTGCTGTGCTCTGCTTCCCTGAACAGTTTGCCCTTTGCCATGTGCCACTCTGCCTCAGAATCAGCCAAGTATGGACTGAAACCTCCACAAACTGTAAGCTAAATAAACCTTTCCTTGCTTCATTTTGGGCATTGGGTATTTTGTCTCAGCAACGAGAGAAAAGTAACCAAGACAATGAGTTTACTATGTAAATAAAAGGAAAAGGAAAAGAAATGCGAGGAAAACCCGAACAAGAGCAAAGAGAACCTGGGGAAGAGAACGAACCCAATGGAACAGATGCCACTCCACTGAGCCCAAGGCAGAAAGTGAGAAGTTCTCAGAGAATTGCCAGTCAAAATAAGGTTGAATGCAGGCCACTGAGGCATGGCCCAATTTTTTCATTAATTAGACGAGAGAATTGTGATCGCCCAAATTAAACTGAGATTGAGGAACTCCTGGGAAGTGAGGTCAACAAAAATAGATAATAGATGGGAAATCATTGTATTCTTTTGAAACTGAAGAAACTTCTTACTAATGACCACTTAACCTGCCTGTAACACGAAGAAGGGAAGCAGATTCCCATACAGCGTTACCTATTCTAACACTGCTGGTGTGGATGGTTTTGTGTGCGGTAAAAAAAATGCCTGCTTTGGGAGTGTGCAGTTTCCATCCGAAAGCAGCAGAAAGAGCAAAAATGCCTCTGTGTAATGATCATGAAAAACTAGAATACTGAAATTATTTTAAGATACTAAGATTTACTCACTCACTTGCCTTCAAACTGAAGAATAGTGCATTATATTTGGGAATAAAAACAAGAAAAAAATTTAAGCTTCTCACTGAAAAGACATTTGCAGCATTAATCCTGCTGGTAAAAATTATTTTAAAACCCTCAAATGTCAAGTGATTGAGAAATGAACATTCTACCAGCACAGTATTTGCATACCTTAATGACTATATGTATTTTCTTTTAATGATAGACTATTTTTAAAAATATGTTTTTATTAAAGTGATAGAAAATGATTTCTAGCCCATCATTTTAGGGAAACTTCTAGCACTTGCAGGAGTCCCTCCCTAACTGCCAGGTTCATTGACAGGTTTTTGTGGATTGAGTTGGTAGTTGACCTTACTGGGTGCTTCTGGTTTCTGGGGCCGCCACTGCCCCTGCTTCCATCTCTTTCTGGTTCCTCCTGTCTTGCTGACCCTCACCGTTGCTCATTCTTTCCTTCTTGTTTGTGTAGTCCAGGAAGCTGCCTCATCTTCTGAGCCTGCGTCTGCCCTGTGTGACCTCAAATTCTTTTCTACTTCCTGCGTGCTAACTTCCACATAACTCTAATCTTCCTAACCCTAACCCGAACTCTAACCCTGCCTTCTTCTAGAACTCCAGAATCATCTTCTTCAGCTGTCTTCCCTTCTCTTTCCCTGGTCCCATCCATTTCTTGGTGAATTTGGCATCTTTAAGCTACAGTGGAAAGTTACCTTTTCGGCTCCTCATTGTTACTGCTTCCACTTGAACTTGACCTACTGTAATTTCTCATCTGGCTTATGTAATGACTTCCCTAATGGTCGTGAATAAATGAACACTTTCTATGGGACATCTTCAGTGGGGTATTCCACAGGAGCATCAGGATTAGCATCAGGTTCAGAACTAAGCCATCTTACCACCCAAACCCAGTCTTTCTCTTGTATCATCTATCTCAGTTGGAGCTACTGAGGTACATCCAGCTTTTCAACCCAGAGACTGATCATCATTTCTGATTCTGTCTTTCCTGACACGTTGGCCATCCAATTCCCAAACTATAGGCAATTATACATTGTAAAGAGTTTTTTCCTATTGAAAAATTCTCTTATATAGAATCCTATAAATAAAGAGCAAAATAAAAGACAATAGGAAGCAGGGAGACAGAGCTTTCTCGGGTGAGAAGGGAGCAAGAGACGCAGAGAAGAGGGAGGGAGGGAGAGGAGGGGAGATAAAGAAAGGAATGGAAGGCAGGCGTGGTGGCACAGGCCTGTAATCCCAGCACTTGGGAGGCTGAGGCAGGAGGATTGTTGCAAGTTTGAGACCACCCTGGGCTACAGAGTGAGCTCAAGGCCAGCCTGAACTGCATAGTGAGACCCTGTCTCGAAAAAGACAAAGAAAAAAAGAAAGGAATTGATATGTGTTATATACAAGTACCAATTCCATACAAGGAGTGTAGATATTACGTACCACAAACACGTACTCATAAAAAAGTTTTTAAAAGGTTCTCACTAGCAGAACTCCTTTTCTACTTAGTAGAATGCAAGCCCCTTGTGAAAAAAGAGTTATTTTTTTTTAACTTTGTGTTTTTAACAGATAGCTTCACACATACTCAGCTCCCACAGGTCATTGTATTAAGTTACACTATGGTACAACAAAGGACAAAAATATGTGTAACACTTAACTGCAAACCTGGAAGTGTGTAGATGCTTCTGGGCTTATGATGGAGCTGCGTCCCGATAAACACAAAGTAGCTGGAAAATACTGGAAGTTGAACCTACAGCCTAACCTGCCGGACAGCCCCGCTTAGCAGCGCCGCATCATTGGGTGCACTTGCTCCCCTTGTGATGGTGCGGAAGGAGCCGCATCCCGCCGCCCCTGCCCGGTGTCTAGAGGGAGCCCAGTGTGCACAGCGCCAGTCAGGAAAACATCCAGATTCAAAGCTCCCCGCACAGTTGCTGCTGAATGCCTATCACTTTTGCACCACACGAAGTAAAAAAAACTGTAACTCAGAAACCGTCTGTGTTTCCAGTGAAAGGTACCGGAAGATTTCAAGTGCCGTGAAGAAGTAATGTCTTGCTATAAAGTTAAAAGAATAATAAAATTTCATAAAATTCATAAAAATGTAACCTGTGAGCAAAAAGGCATCTAGACCTAATAGACTCAATATTCGCTTGAGTCAGCTTGCTCTGCTCTAAAAGAGCACACGGAGTTCTCTTGTGACAAGCATCTCACAAGGAATGGGTAGTGCTCTTGGGGGCATCAAGAGTTAGCAATTACATTTTTGTTTTTGGTTTTAGAGGAAGTCTCATTAAGTCACTAAGATTCCTGGGCTGGACTTGAACTTGCGATCCTCCTGCCTCAGCCTCCTTATATGCTGGAATGCACCACCAGGGTCAGTTAGCATTTTAACTGCAAGGCGAAGAGTGGCAGATGAGGCTATCAAATGCTTATCATTCAAAAAGAGAGACTGAGAAAGCTTATGTACTTCACAGGCTTCTCATGCATTGAAGATCTAGGTGTACTTTAACCAGCAAGGGAGCACAGAGAAGACAGAATTTTTCACACAAACTGAAAAATTAACTGAAAGTCAACAAGAGAATGATTTCTGATACTACAGGACTGCTATATGTAAATGAATATGCATTCTGCAAGTGCTCTGCTTGAAAGAGTGATTTGAGTAGATTTATCAGATTCTCTTAGAATAGTATCCCTTTAAAATAGTGTAACACACAGACAAACTGGTGGCCATCCCACTGCATCTCCACACTGATGAAGTGTTTAGGGTCCACGGTATACCTGCTGATCTCAGCCAGCAGTGTGTGCCAGGTGCATGACTTTTGCTGCCTCTCCTGGAACTTAAAAAGCAGCTCGCTGGAATGAGGCTCAGTGGTAGGTGCACACTTCGCATATTCAAGGCCCTGGGTTAAATCCCCAGCATAACATTAATTGTACTAGGTTAAAAAATATGCCATGTGCTAGGAAGTAGATTCTTCAGTAGGCAGAATTACAACTCCCCAAAGATGCCCACGTCTTAACCCACGGAAGCTGTGAACATGACCCGTTATGTGGTAATAGGGACTTTCCAGGCATGCCTGAGTTAGGGAACTTGAAAGTAAAGTGTCAGGGCTCTCTGTGTGTGACAGGAGGCAGGACAGTGTGACTAGGAGGTGTGGCCGGAAGCAGATATCAGAACGATGTGGTTTTTGGCTATGAAGGTGGAGCCAGGGGCCAGGAGCCAAGGAGCAGCCTCTCACCGTTTGAAAAGGCTGAGAGAATAGGTTCTGCCCTGGTCTTCAGGAGGAACACAGTCCTGGGGATATTTTGGTTTTAAGTTGTTGAGACTCACTTCAGACTTCTGACCCCAGAACTGAAATAAGTGTGCTAGGAAAACTGGCTACCCACAGAAGACTGAGTCTAGACCATCTCTCTCACCATGTATTCAACTGAAGTGAAAACGGATCATAGGCCTATATATTAAAACAGACACATTTAGTCTGCTGGGAGATAAAATAGGTAAAACTCTTGAAACAGACATAGACAAGGACTTTTTGAATAGACCTGAATTGTGTGAAATGACACCAAAAATCAATACATGGGATTATATCAAATTGAAAAGCTTCTGCACAGCAAAGGAAGCAGTCAGTAGGGCTAAGTGAAAAATCACAGAATTGAAAAAAAATTTTGCCAACTACTCTTTGGACAAAAGACTAATATATAAAGAATATATAAAGAACTAAAAAAATTATACCCCCCCAAATAAAAGACCTGGTCAAACTTAGCCATGAAATGAGTAATAGTTCTCAGAAGCACAAATTAACAATACTTACAGAAAAAAATGCTCAAACTCTTTGGCAATGAGAAACGCAAATGAAAACAACACAGAGTCCCTCTTATCCAAAATGAATGGCCATCATCAAGAAGTCAAATAACACCTTGAGACTCTAGTAGTAAGTGAAACAAGTCAGGCATGCAAGTTCATACATTACATGGCTTCTTTTATATGGGAAACTCAAAATATTTACAGAGTAAAGGGTAAAACTGAAGATAAATAAACAGGAAGTAGGAAGATCTTTTTCATATAGATGCGGGAACGAAGGATGGAGGGAGAGGGAGAGAAGGAGAAAAGGAATTCAAGAAACAATGAAAACAGGCTTTTCGAATGACAAGGGGACCAAAAATTGGAAGGCTTATGGGGCATGGAGGGGGGGGAGGGGCAGAGGAGTAAAAAAGAATTAAATATGTTATGTAAGATATGTGGACCTCCCCACGATGAATGGAATCATTATGCACAACAAATATGAACTAATAAACATGAACAGTTATGCTGTTTACAATGGATTATTATTCAGCATAAAGAAGGATGAAATTTTGTTATTTGCAGCAAAATGGATGGAACAGGGGGACATTCAGTGAAAAAATGATACAGATAGTCAAGTATTCTAAGTTCTCTCAGGCTAAAAAATGTGAACCTGAAATGTGGACTAGTGATCACTAGTGATTGGAAGGGGTATATTAGTTACTTTCCTGTCACTGGTACAAAATACCTGATAAGGAAAGGAAGAGAGGTTTATCTGGCTCATGATTTGAGAAGGCTCAGTCCATGATTAGCTGGTTTCAAAGCGGAGACGGTGTGGTGGGAGGGCCTGGCTGAGGAAAGGTGCTCACTTCTTGGCAGCCAGGAGTTAAGAGTGAGAGGGGAGGAGATGAGGATGAGGAAACCCTCTGCGGTCACACCCCAGAGACCCGCTTCTTCTAACCAGGCTACACCTACAAACACAAGATACTTTGGGTGGACACTTTAAAACTAAACCACACAAAGAGCATGTGTGTGGGCTTGTGTGTGCGCACGGAGGGGTATGTGAGGGTGGGTAAGGGAAGGTTGGATTTGATCAGTGAACACTGAATGCATGTGTTGAAATATCACGGTGAAACCCATTACTATGTACTATTAATACATACTAATAAAAATAAAATCAACAATAAAAATAAACTTGTGTTTCTGGTAATTTGTTACAGCAGCTATAGATTCAGTAGGATTTCACTTGCCCAAAAGCCTCAGTCAGTGAAATTGACCTCCACCTGTAACTCCTGCAAAGGCTTGAGATCTGTTTGTTTCCAGTCACACTGCCACCACCCCATTCCCGATTCAGTAACAATAGCACTTATTGCTGCATGAGAGCGTGTCTTTTCCTAACTTGATTCTAAGTCTTTCATATGTATTAACTCATCTAACGCTTTAAACAACCCAAGGGATGGTACCTTTGCTTTTTCCCCATTGTAGAGGAGGGGACCAAGGAATAAAGAGACTAAATAACTCGCTCAAAGGTGCAGAGTTACTAAAAGAGATTCGAGCACAGCTTTCTGGCAATAAAACTGTACTTGGGTCACCCAGAACTAACATGATGGCCTTTAAACTGCATGGCATTTGATGAAGGTTGTGTCCACGTTAATTTACCTTCTACATCAATTCTGTGGTTGGCAGAATTTTGGCTCCTGTAATTTGGTTCTGCCCCTGGGTATCATGCTCATGAATTGCTTATGTTTCATGGCACAAGTGATTTTGCGCATGGAAGTAAGGTTCCTAATCAGTGACCCTATAATAGGCAGATTATCTTGGATTACTCTGGGTAGACTGAATCTAATCACAAGAGACTTTAATGTAGCAGTTTTATGTTATGCATATTTTAACCACCATAATACAAAACAGAAAGGAGGATACTTCTCTGACTGAGAGCAGAAGTGGGAGTCAGGAGTCAGGGCAGGAGGTGCTGGAGAGACTCAAATCATGGTCATTTAAATGGGTCATTGGTGGGCTGGAAGGAGAAGATGCCTCAGTTGTATATCTGTAAGATACTAAACTGTGTCATCACCTGAGAACACGTGGAAGCTGAATCTCTCCCATCCAGCTCACACTTTGACTTCAGCTTCAGAAGCTTGGATCACAAGATTAGCTGAGCTGTATGTGGGTTTCTGACCCATAGAGATGACTCACCTCCTTACCTCCTCTCCAATGGCTCTCTTATAAGCTCTGATTATGTATGTATGTATGTATGTATGTATGTATGTATGTATTAGCCAGGGTTTCACTACACAGTTTAGGCTAGTCTTGAACTCAATTCATAGCCCAGGATGGCCTCAAACTGACAGTGATCCTCCTGCCTCAGCCTCCCGAGTGCTGGGATTACAAATATGTGCCACCACGCTTGGCTTTCTTGTAAGACAGCTGACCTGTCCTGGAAATATCGGCTGCGATTCTGTGCAGTCTGACTCTTCCTTTCTTCCTCCCTCTCTGTCTCTGGTCTTCCTCACATCCTACCTGCCACCCATCTCTCACAACACACCCAACCCTCTCTCTACCCACACATAGCACTATACACACAGCAGAATCATGGGAGATCAACAGCAATGGGAAAATGCTGCAGGAAGTCCCTTCAATATGCTGCCATAGAAATGCTAGCAGCTGTCAGAGGCGCAGCACTTAAAACGGGGAGACGTTCTTCTAATCTGTTCTTTTCTAAAATCCAGCTTTGAATTTGTCTTCAGTTACATGTTGTTTGGATGCCTTTATGCTGCCACTTACTCTGCTTCGCATTTCTGTGCTAATGTCCCATGAGACTATAAGCTCCCTGAGGGCAGGGATTGCTTTACAAATCTTTGAATCCCCCTCTTCCCTTAGGATCGTCTTTGCATATGAGCAAATCCATACTTTTTTGTTGCTTAAACTGAATTGATCCCACAAGAACAGCTCTTTTACAATAAATCTCTGACACAGAATCTACTTATTTCAGGTAATATTAACCCCAAATAATAATTCCTTAGAAACATCGTATCCTCAGATTATTTTAAAGTTATAACTCAAAAGGCATTTTCTCATGAACTATTATCCCGAGGAGCAAGGGAAACCATCAATGTCATGTCTTAAAGAAAAAAAAAACTACCTAATTTAAAAAATGTCATAGCTTAAACTCTTTAGGGACTATTTCTTTGGGGACATATTTAAAGCTAAAATGGTTTCTTCCAAGAAGATGAACATAAATGCTCCCCCCTAAATTTCAGGAGTTTGTTGATGCCGTGTTGGGACTCTCTAAAGGCTCACAGCCCCAGGCTAGAGGACGTGGCTAGGCAGGTGTGGTACACCTTGCTTTGTCCCCAACCGCCCAGGCTTAAGTAAAACGTGGCCCTGCTCGCCCCACAGTAAACATCACAAGGACTTTTCTAGAAAGCTCTTACCCTGTGGCCAAATGCAGAAGCATGGGGAGTTTGCAGAGTATTTTGGGGAACAGGCAGCTTGCACTGTTATATGACTGTCCACTGCCAACTCCGGAATCCATTGGTACCCACATGCAACTCTTAGAGGCACCAATTTACAAATCAATGTTAAGAAGAGAAAATATCTGCAGACTATTTTTTCTATGAAGTAAGAGACACACAAGAGGATGAGTGCCTGAGACAGCGCTTCCACACCGCTGCCCAAAGATCAAAGAGTGTGATAGAAATATTATGAAGGTACTGCCTGAGCAGCATGTGGTGAGTCAGGTACAAAATGCAGGGCAGAGGCAGGACAGCAGCTGAAGGGATAGTGGGATGGAGGGGAAGCCCCAGGGGGGCAAGTGAACCCTCAGAACAATGGCCAGTGCCTGACAAGTGACCAAAAGCAAGGAAGGAGAAGGTGAGTAGGATCACAGTGTAGTCCTCATATTTCTAGTGAAAGCTGGTTATACTTAAGAAAAACTAGGTATAGGCAGAGCACCCCTAACCCCATTATCCTAAATCCAAAACCTGAAACATTTTGATGGGTGATGTGATGCCATGAGTGGAAAATTCCACACCTGACCTCTTGTGATAGGTTGCAGTCAAAGTACAGTCACGCTAAAAATAGTGTAGCAAATACCTTCAGACCATGTAAAAGGTATATCTTAAACATAAATGAATTTTGTACCTAGACTTAGGTCCCATGCCAAGAAAGCTTATATATGTGTAAATACTGCAAGATTTTTTAAAAATGGAAATCCAAAATACCTGTGGTCTTACACATTTTAGATAAGGGATACGCAACTGATACTTCACCTAATTGATACCCAAAACTCGCTTCTAAAAAGATCAGTCTTTTTGTAAACAAAGAAAGAGGTATTAAGGGTGGTAGAATGATTTAGTTGATGCCAAATAGTAAGTGGAGAAGCCGGTGTCAGACAGGGAAGGTCTTGCCTCTCCCCAGGGCTCCTGTTCCTGGCCAGCTTGGACACTTGTAGCCATGAAGATATCACAATAATATAATACTTTTTAATGGCAAAGTCCAAACCTGCCTGAAGTCAATACACAAACATACAGAAAACAAAAAATAGAAGACAAACCCCCCACCCCAAAAAACGATAACTTTCTGGGATGATGGAAATAGATTTTTTATTTTATTTTGTGGTTCTGGGGCAGTCTCACCTCACGTGTTCTAAGCGAGTGTTCTACCAGTGAGATTCTTCCCCAAGCCCATGGAAATATTCCATTCCGTTGCTGCCTAATCTGGTAGGCACCAGCCAGTTGTGGCTGTGGAGCATTAGGGCTGTGGCTACTGCGATGGGACAGGTCAACATTAATTGTCACTTAACTTCATCTTCTTGAAGTTTTAATAGCTGCACACAGCTAGCGGCCGCATGCAAGTAGACTGCCTGGCTTAGAAGGAGCCTTGGTTCTCACCCACCCTCATTTCTCCAAGGGAAATGTTCTTTGTTCTACCCCAATGTGTTCAGCCAGCCTCTCTTTACGCATTTGTAATAACAAAAGCTCTTCAGCCTACTTGAGATTTGATGCTTCTGTTAGAGAAATCTTGAGTTAATAGCTACATCCTCAGGGTTGTGATCTGGGATAGAATGGTGTTTTGGAGTAATATAAACCCATTCATTTTCCCTCAGGGCTATAATCCAACCTGCTGGCTCCAATCTTACACATGTGGACTTACGGGGTTGCTAGCAGAGTCCGAGCTGCATCGGGTTCTCTGGGTGCAGGGTTGCTACTGCCGCCTATGAATCCACAAGACTCCATCCTGCAAGCTAGAGCTGATAGTAAGCACGATGATGCTGCATGGGAGGATGTTTTTGCTCACCCACAAGGCTGCACTGTCCGCCTGGACTCCTTCCCTGGGGCCTGGGTACTCCCCTGCCTCTAAGACCAGCAGCCTGCATGCCACGGCCCTCTGCAGAGTGCTTGCTTGATATTTTCCTGGCCCAGAGCTGCACTGCTCTTAGAGATCTGCCCAGAGACACTTGCGCAGCCTTGGTCTGCGGGCTGCAGCAGATGTTCCCACTTCAGGGAGTTTGCATAAATTAGGAAACTCAATGATGTATCATCTTGGCAACAGGAGAGTGGGTCCCGTGCTCTCTTTGCTCTCTCTGACCTGAGGACTGGGCTGCCGCTCACTGACTCTTTTCCTCCCCCAAACTGCTCCTTTTGTTTTAATTTTTCTGTTATTGGTAGCGCTAGTGATTTAACACAGAGCCTTTACACTGAGATACTTCTTAGCCCTTTATTTTTTATTTTGGGAGAGGGTGTTGCTGAATTGCTAAGTTGCCCAGGTTTAGCTTCTACCTGTGATCCTCCTGTCTCAGCTTCCCAGAGTGCTGGGACTATAGGTGTGTGCGCCCCACCCCCCTTTCTACTTTTATCTCGCCACCTCTCTGAGATTCAGTCTGGGGCAAACAGGTGCTAAATAAATCTTCCTTGAATGAAAGGCTTATTTGGAATGGCACCGATATTACCCAGTTGAACAGCTTTTTCTTTATACAGCAGACCAGACAATACAGAGACTACTTATTATGACAGATAAATGGATTCACCGTGGGCTGGAGTAAGTAATCTAATGTTCGTTAATCTAATTACACCTTCAAAAACATAAATGAGATTAATCAACCCAGTTTAATTTCAGTGAATTCTTTCACTTCTTAGTTCTCCACCAGTCCCTGTTAAGTGGATAATTATCATTTCATTCCTCTTTTTTTGAGACAGGGTTTCACTATGCAGTTCAGGTTAGCCTTGAACTTGTGCCAATCCTCATGCCTCAGCCTCCCAAATGCTGGCATTACAAGTGTGTGCCACCATGACCAGCTAACATTTCATTCTTATGCATGAAGATATTTTACAAAATACTTAACCAGGAGAAAGGGGAAGCTGTGAAATATATTAAGGTTACATGCATCATTTTAAATCAGCTTCATCTGGGCTTACACAAAGAGGGAAGTGTGTTAAATAAGGTTTTTCTAAAACTGATTTATTTTCAGTGTGATACACATTCATAAGCAAAAGCCCCCAAACCAAGTAAGAAGTAGGTTAAGAAAGATTATGTTGTCTTCAAGTTCATAAGACTGTGATTCCTGAATCCTCATGGATTTCAAGTATGGGTGCTTCGGTATATTCTGTATCATCAGGAGTTAGACTCTTCCAATGTCCCCAACCAGCACTAAAAGTATAGCTAGTCTAGACTGGATTTTCTATGGCTATACTTTACAGGCAAAGTACTTTAGAGGTCGACCTTTGGCAAATCATATTTTTTCCTTGAGACTTGGTGTAAAATTGGTGAACTTCCCAAATGGTTAATATGCTGAGACATACAGAACTTATGGCAAGCAGAATGCTGGTTCACAATACATCTGAAAGATAACTAGCTGGTCTTTCACGGTAAGAGCAGGCTAGCTATAAAGTGACATTAACTTATACAGGGATTGAGATTGGATTCCTTGTTTCCTTCTTTACTATTTTGGTGAAGTTGTCTCTTACAGAAGCAAACATCACCAAATTAAATGTAGCAAAGGATATTAAGTGGGAAGATAGGGCCCATTAGGACATAAGAAATTTTCAATGTTATTAGCAATGTCACAATTACAATCAGGCAGACAGTTTCATGGTATCAACAGAATTGTTTCTTACTGAAACAAACAAACAAACAAAAAACCAATAAGAGCCTTGAGTGATGGTTCTTTCATAAGGTTGATATGTAATTTTCCAGTTATGTGAAATAATATTTAATTGCAAGTTAATCTTTCACATGTCTGATACTGTGCATGAATCTCATACATGTTTTGTTTCTAAAATTGGCCACTTTCCAAATTAGACTTAGATTTACATCTAATCATATAGGTACAGCTATGTTTTATCCATACTGTTAATCATTCTATTGTTATTAAAGTAGATTCCCACTGAAAAAAGTCCTGCAGGAAAAGATCAAAGGAAGTACAAAACAGCAACAGCATGGTGCGGTGGAAAGTGAATAGATTCTGCAATCAGACAGACTGGGGTGTGAATCTCAGTTCTGTCACTTATTAGTAGCACATTCCCAAGCAAATATATTATCCTACATTTGAGATAAAACAAAGAGCTACCCTAGAAATTGCAGAAACAAGGACAGTATTGGACAATATGTGGTAGCCACAGGACAATAGAACTTGTCCCTTAAATTACAGGTCTTCTCTCTATCCTGTTACTTCTCCTCCTTTAGCATCTTATCATCATTCAATACCATGTGCAGTGAGTCTAGAATGGGATGGAGATGGAAAGATGCCCAACGTGGTGCTGTAGCATGAACATTAGACTTGCAACTGAGGGTCTTTGTGAACTTTGAAAAGACAATTTTTCATGGGTACCAGTTGAGGAAGATGGTATGAAGGTGACAATAACTTGTCTGCTAGTAGGAGAGGAAGAAAGTATCTACAAAACAGGACACAATTAACAAAATGGCAGGAATAAATTTTTACCTGTGAGTAATACTGTGAATATAAATGAGTTAAATTCGCTAGTTAAAAGATATAGCCTGGCTGAATGGATGAAAAAGCAAGAGCTTATTATATGTTCCCTCCTCGAGAATCAGTTTCCCTGTGAAGACACAGATGGACTGAAAGTGATGGGATGGAAAAGATGCACCATTAAAATAAAGACCAAATGAGAGCAGGAGGAGACATATTTAATACATATAACAGATTTTGAATAAACAAACTGTATAAAATTATGAAGTCATTATACGATGTATACAGTGATAAGGGGTTTAGCATAAGGTTATAGTAATTATGACCACTTGCATCCAACATTAGGGTATCTGAACATATAAAGCAAATATTAATAGACCTTCAGAGTGAGATAAACTGCACTATAATAGCAAAGGATTTCAATTTCCTACTTTCAGCAATAGCCAGACCATCCAGAGAGAAAATCAACAAAAAACCACTGAATTTGATTGTGCTCTCAACCAAATAGACTGAAAGGATGTACCTAGAGCCAACAATTGCAGGATACTTAGTTTTCTCAGTTGCACCTGGAACATTCTCCAGTGTAGCTTATCTGTTAGGCCACAAAACAAGTCTTAAAACTTTAAGAGACTGAAAGCATATCCTGCCTTTTCTCATTACAAGGGTATAAAACTAGAGCTCAGTATTAGACGGAACTTTGAAAAACCTATCAGTATGTAGAAATGAAATCATATGCTCATAAATAACCAATGGGTCAATGAAGAAACTAACAGAAAATTTAAAAATTTCTGGAGACAAATGAAAATGAAAACACAACATCTCTAAACTTTTCAGATAGAGTAAAAGCAGTTTTAAGAGGGAAATTTATGGCAATGAACACCAACTTAAAAAACATACAAAGACTTTAAATAATTGTACCTCATGGAATCATAAAAACTCCTCAGTTTAAAGTTAGTAGATAAAAGGAAATTATAAATATGAAAGCAGAAATAAGTGAAAGGGACTAGCAAAAAAGTACAAGTTCAACAAAACAAGAGTTGTCAACAAGTGTGACTATTATGCACTAATAAAAAAAGAAAATTAAAAAAGTAACTAAGAAAAATAAAGGCAATGTAGATAATACTGGAGGAGAAAAAAAGTAGACATTACAACTAATACCACAGAAATACACAGGCTAACAGAAAACTTCCGTGAAAAATTACATGGCAAACATTAGATAACCTAGATGAAATGAGTAGCATCCTGGACACATACACTCTATCCAGGTAGAATTATGAAGAAATAGAAAGTCCTCCCCCCCAAAAGAAGAACAATGAGTAGGGAAACTGAATTGGCAATAAAGAGTCTCCCACCAAACTAAAAAGTCTGAGATTAATGGCTTCACTGCTGGATTCTTCAAAACATACAAAAAAGTAATATCAGTTCTTTTCAAACTATTCCAAAAGCCCTGAAGAGGAAGGAATACTTCTAAACTCATTCTGTGAAACCAACACCACCTTCACGTGAAAATCAGAGGACAAATATACAGAAAGAGAACTAGCTATAGGCCAATATCCCCGATGAATATAGATGCAAAGATCCTTAACAAAATACCGAAAATTTATTTCAACAGCACATTAACAGGATTTTTCACTGTGACCAAGTGGTATTCATTTCAGGAATGCAAGGATAGTTCATATATGCCAATCAATAACCATTATATGTCATATTAATAAAATGAAGGGCCAAAACTATATGATCATTTCAATAGACACAGGAAAAGCATTTGATAAAATTCAGCATCCTTTTATGATAAAAATTCAACAAATTATGCACAGGAAGAATATAAAACAGCAAGGCTACATATGTATAAAAAATCTATAGGTAATATACTGAACAGAGAAAGGCTGAAAGATTCCTAAAATCTGTAGAAAGACAAGGGTACTCAATTTCACTACTTCTGTTCAACATAGTAGTGGAAGTTTTAGTCAAAGCAACTAGGCAAGAAAAAGAGAAAAAGGCATCCAAGTTGGAAAGTAAAACTTAAATTGTTCCTGTTTACAGATAACATATTCTTATAGAAAACCCTAATGACTCCCACCAAAAAACTACTAAGGTTTATTAAATGAATCTAATATCTTCAGGATATAAAAATTGATATTCAAAAAACCAGTAGTATTTCTATACTCTAACAGAAAACTACCTGAAAAAATTTTTATAAAGAATCCATTTACAATACTGCCCCCTAAATACTTCAGAGCAAAATTTAAGCAAGAAGGTAAAAGACCTTTACACTAAAAATAAAAAAAAATGTTGATGAAAGAAATCAAAGAAAACACAAATAAATAGAAGATATTCTCCATTCATGGCCTGAAAAATAAATACCGTTGAAATGTCCTTGATACCCAACAGCTCTATGAAAAAGTCCTTTAGGGAATCATCAGGGAAAAGCAAATGAGAACCGCACTGAGGTACCACATCACACCTGTTGTAACGGTTATTATCAAAAAGATAAAAAAAATGGCAAGTGTTGGAGAGGTTATGGAACTAGGAAACCATGAGCACTGTTGTGGGGGATGTAAATTCTTATTATGGAAAACAGTATGGGGTTTCTTGGAAATATTACAAACAGAATGACCCTACGATTCAGCAATGCCTCCTGGGTCTACGGCCAGAGGCGACAGAATCAGTTCATGGAAGAGGCAAATGACGCCATGTTCATTGCAGCATTATGCACAACAGCCGAGAAATGGCAGCAACCTAAGGGTCTGTCCACTGATAAACTTATACAGACAGTGTAGCCCACGTGAACAATGAAATACTAGGTAACCATAGAAAAGCGCGAAGTCCTGTCGTTTGCAGAAATGACAGACGGACTGGAAATAATTATGTTGAGTGAAATAAGTCAGGCACAAGAAGTGAGGGGTCTGCCTGACATGTGTTATCTATCTCATAGAAGTAAAGGGTTGAATGACAAGACTCGGGTAACTGGTGGGAGAAGAGAGGGAGATGTTGATCAAATATTGTATAATTACAGGTAAATCAGAGGAGTAAAAAAGTCTCCCCAGTAGGCAAATATATAGGGGCAGAGGTAGACAAGTGATTATCTATGGCTGGGGGTGGGGCCGACAGCATGATGTGCAGGGAAGAAATGAGGAATTTCATTCTGGGGCGAGGAAAATGTTCGAAGATTGATTGTGGTAATGGTTTCACAACCCTGAGCGAGCTAGAAACCACTGGATTGTACCTTTAATATGGATACACTGTGTGACATGTGAATTATATCTCAAGAAAGCTGTTTTCTTTAAGAAAGGATTTTGTGTATTAAGGAGAGTTTAATGCTCCAAAGTGATTTTATAGTCTGGATCAGTCAGGAACGCGTAGAAGCCCATGACTCACTGTGTCTTGTTCAGCGGAGGGCGGCATACTGCAACCGAGGACACATGTGGCTAATGAAAGAAACCATACTTGAGCTGGGCAGCAGCTCACCACACCTGGGCGGATAACTTAGCACACTTGGAGGGTACAGGCAGTATTCTCTGCACTTTATCAGGGCTTTTGGATTTACCTATATTGGGCTTGTCAGTGGGGGAAGAATCAGGCAAGAGTCTTCAAACTATGGCAAACTTGGCCCCAGGCTGGGGTGGCAGGGTGGGAGGAGGATTTAGATTTGAAGCCGCTTGTTCTAGTATCAGTACGAGCAGCTCTCTTTTAGATAGTTCTGCATATTTTGTTTTCCTTGAGCACAGACATATAGGGTGGAAAAGCATAAAGAGCACTGGGTTTAGTGATGTCTTGAGTGGCTTCTTCCAGGTGTCCACTCCTCTTGACTGCTTGGCTTCCCTGGGAGCTGATGAAGAAAGGCTTCATGAGATGCACGCTAAAAAAATCCAGCATCCCAATGAGACCAGTGACAAGAGTAAAACATGTAGCGTGGGGGCCAGAACAGAATATCCTAAGTATACAGGACACCACATAGCTGGGTACATCTGGCTACATGAGAGAGGAGCAAATGCCAAAACAGAGGCTAAGAGGAACGAGGTGGGCGGCACTTCCCAGTTGCCACTGTGACCTGTGACCCCACCACTCCCTGACAAAGGGTGCCTGGGGCTGTCCCTTCATCGTCCCATAGCTCTTTCCTGTCTACAGATGGATGCTTTTGGACTCACCTACATTATGTAATGAAACAGCTACCTGACGAAAAAGGGAAACAGAGGAGGAAAGGGCAGGGGAGCGATGGCTGAACTGTATGCTTTTTCACTAAGGAAGGTGCAAGAGATGGAGAGGAAGGAGTAGGCGAGCACAGTGAACTGTGTGTCTGCTTCCTAAGCTGTGCTTCAGCAAAGCTGACCAAGAAGATACTACAGTCTTGCTTAATTTTTTTTTTTTTGGCGGTACTGGGGATTGAACTCAGGACCCTGCGCTTGCTAGGCAGGCGCTTATTCCATTGAGCTATATCCCCAGCCCTACAGTCTTGCTTAACACAAGTACCATTTTCCAGGGGTTTTCATGATCCTACTCCAGAGCCTGGTGGTGGCCACGACCAAGTGGGGCAGGGGCTGGGTAGCAAGAGCTCATACACAAGGATGGCTTGGAGGAGAAATGGGAAACAGTTGTAAATTTCCCATCAAGGAATAGCTGCAGGAATTGGTAGATAGGTTTACAAATAGAATTTAAAAACTAACCGTTGTCTTTGTGATCTTTTGAAAAATAGCATCCATGTTAAGACACATATTTTTAACACATGCAAGTTTACCTGAGACATTCCTGATTGGCTGTCCAGGTCATGAGCGCATCTGGCATGGAATGAAGTGTTTCTTTTTCTGTGCAGTGATTGCATAACTCAAACACGGCAAAGCGACCCACACAACCATTTTGGGCCCATGGAGCTGATTTTCACAAGCCTCACCACACACCCCTCATGGAGAGCTCTTGTTTTTGGTAGATTTGTTTCATCTCCTTTGTGAAAGCCTTGGGGAGAAGGCGGCAAGCAGGAAAATCAGCTATTTATAGGCATTTTTGACTAAAAGTGTCTGCTCAGCGTGCCATGGAATACTTCCAAGAGGTGGGAGAACAGGAAACCATCTAAAACCAACCTGAAGGCTGGAGGAGTGTTATGGGGGAACAATTTTGCATGGCAGTCAATTTCAGAAAGCTCAGGTTTCATTTGCAAACAAATGACAGTTACTTTCCCTGACACTGAGTTACAGAGAAGCCAGCTAAACTTCTCCCAGTTAAGGACAGGAGAAAAAAGAAGACAGGAATTCTTCAGGGATTAAAAGTAGCTGAGATCCTTGAAGGGACTTAAGGGGGAGGTTCCTGTAGAAAGGCTTCTCTCCCTACCTGTTTTCTGCTAGAGGAGTTTGAGCCAGGTGGCACCTACAGATGGGGAGGCATGTGGCCTTGTAAGTATGGACAGCAGGTCCTAGGTGACCTCACAGATCCTGCTGAGCCCACAGGAGGATCTTTATCATTGCTCATTTCCACTTTTATAACTCAAAATGGCAAGATCTTTTCACACTCAAGAAACAACTTGATAAAATGAAGCCCACCTTTCCCAGGAGTTCTCATGGGTGTTGTTTCCACTGTTTTGGTGACAGTAAGGAGCATGTGAGGGAGGAAGGCTTCAGAGCACCAAAAACCAAGCAGTTTATAGAGAATTTGTGAGTCTGAGAGTTCCGTGGTGAAGAGGTCCTGAGCAGGCCTTGGGTTCTGTGTTCATTTGGTCTTCTGAATTCCAACCAC